>JAWPHD010002704.1:0-244420 GCA_037043455.1 Cyrtodaria siliqua
AAAACACCACTTTACACACCATTACTTTTACCAAACAACACAATCACCCCACATCTTTAACAACAACTATTTCTACCCCCCCCACAACACATCACCTTACACCACCCATACCCAAACACCCCTTTCCAACCCACCTAACAAATCACCACCCCTAACCAACCTAAAAAACCCACAACCACACATACTACAACAAAAAACCCCCCCCCCTCAACAAAAAACCCCCCCCATAATCAAACCAATACCACACACCCCCCCAATCAATATCCTACCATCCCAACACACTATTACCAACACCCATTCAACAAAAAAACTACAACTACCAAAACACCCACATCAATAATAACCCCCTATCAAAAAAATCAAAAAATCAAAAACCAACACCCTAACACAAACCCCAAACAATAACCCCAACCCCCCCTCACCACTACCCAAAAACCTCCCCCATCTTCTCCCATACCCACCATAATACCACCAATACTAACCACCCAAATCACACTAATACATCCAAATATCATAATCCAATCATACCACACAATCCCAACCCCACAACAACCCTCACTAAATCCACAACCTCCACAAAATCTCATCCTCCAATAACATACCACAACACACTCCCTCACATCCCCAAACAAACCCCCCCCCTACCCAATACCAAAAATACTACCCCACCAACCAATTCCCCCCTCCTCATACCTCCTAATCCCCCCCAAATCACCAAATAACACACCTCACCCTTCAACCCTAAACCATAATAATCACTATTCACAACAAACATACCCCCTTAACCACAACACATTAACAAATATAAAAACAACCTATCAACCAAACAATTAATCCATACAACATCAAAACAATTTAAAAATACCCCACCCAATCAACACAACACCCAAACTAATACACTATTAAATAACAATACTATAAACCTACAAACAACATTAACAACACATACCCACCCTACCATCAACACACCAACCTCAGAAAACCATAACTACACAAACATACTCTAGCCTAGTAAGGTCAAGTCAGATCAAGCAGACATAGACATTTGTACAAGAGGTGCAATTATGAGGCAACAACTGACGACATACATATTGAACACCCTACGACTATATATCTGCGGAGTAATAGTTCATGGTAATCCTGCATACTATGTGTGAATCAACAATAATACACACAATTAACCCTTAACGAACAAATACGTAAGCCAGAATTGGTAACCCATTCTCGTATTAAAGCATACTCACTTATTTGAGTATATATACTGCAAATGATGCCTAAAACGTGCATTAATAAATACCATAGGTGAGTAATTCAAATAAATCAGTATACTAGAGTAAAAGACTTCCAACTGACTACATTGTCTCAATAGTCGAAGTATCCATTTAAAGTCCTCTGGCCATGTTTTGTTTCATGAACATGTTTACAATCAAAATCAATACACAACATAGATAAAATACAATCAGCATTGCAATATCATGTGAAAAGCGAGAATACAATTTTATATGATGACGTAGAAAACTTTGAATAAGGTAAATTAATCCACAGGTAAATATATTTATCAATTATCTGGCAATAGTTATCCAGCTTAACCTCATTTCCCCGTGCAGTCACGCAGTCGTAAAAGTAGTATCTCCGTCATTCAAATAATAGTTATTTTTACATACACCTTAGTAGAGGTTTTAAATACATGTTTCTCTCCGGGACTATCAAGAAATATTCATATGGTGTTTTAGTGTTAAATTTGTTAATTGATAATACTACAAAAAGGGTGGCCATTCACCTTTAATCACTACACAAATTGCTTGAAAAACTTTTTTTTACTTGAACGATTGTGTGACATCTGACTATAAACCCTTGAATCTGCATCACGCTTGAACGATTGTGTGACATCTGACTATAAACCCTTGAATCTGTATATTCCAGATACTGCAGGAGTTGGAGTACGACGCGTCGGTAGACTGGTGGGCGTTGGGCGTTCTCATGTACGAGATGATGGCTGGACAGCCACCCTTTGAGGCAGAGAATGAAGATGATTTGTTTGAATCAATTTTGCACGACGATGTACTATATCCAGTATGGCTTAGTAAAGAGGCAGTTTCAAGTTTGAAAGGGGTAAACAATGTTTTGTTGTAATTGTTCTTCCATGCTCAATTAGAATTTTGGTAATTAATTTAGGGATGGACAGTTACATGGGTTCCAGTCCCTGAGAGAATGTCAGATGGGACTTTACACAACTTCCATTTTGATCAACCGACACAGGTTGTGGTAGGTCACAATTTTGAATATAACAAAATTTTAATGGTTCCCACTAAGTATGCAAGATTTTGATGGTTTCCCACTAAGAAATTTTGAAATGAGTATACCGTACATTGTAGTGTTGAATATTTCTGGAATTATTGGGTAATTAATACAAGGTCAGATAATCAAAAGGCACAGAGTTATTGTTAAATGAAGGAGTGCATGGTTCAGTGGTAGAGCACCGAACTTCAGATCGAAAGGTTGTGGGTTCGATCCTCACCATAGCCATGTTATCATTAATCCACATTGCTTAGTACTGGTTTTACCCATGAAACCTGCACGTAAATTCGAAAGGGGGTGTATAGATAGAAGCTTGTGAGATTTTGCTGGTTTCCCACTAAGCATGAGATTTCGATGGCTTCCCACTAAGTACTTGAGATTATGATGTTTTCCCACTAAGTACTTGAGATGTTGATGGTTTCCCACTGAGTACTTGAGATTTTAAAGTACATGGCTTCCCACTGAGTACTTGAGATTTTGAAGTACATACGATTTTGATGTACTTGAGATTTTGCTGGTTTCCCACAAAGCAAGTAAGTCCATTGTGAATGTAACACTGTAACACATGACTGCAGGTGGTAATAGACAGAAGAGTCGGATCTGGGTTTGTAATCTGTGCTCTGTCGTCTCGAATTTGATCTTGTTTGAATTTTCCTTTCCCACATAATTGAAAAGCCCTATTCCTTTATATTCACTCACAGATTTGAATTTATATCTCAGCACAATATCATTTATATGTCTGTATTTGCAGTTCATGACAAAGAACCCTGCAAAGCGCTTGGGCTGCGTGAAGGCCCATGGGGCGGAGAAGGCCATATTGGTACACCCTTTCTTCCATGAAAAGATAAACTGGGAGCTTCTAGAACAAAAGGCCGTTAAACCTCCATTTAAACCTAAAATTGTAAGTAGTATTTTATCCAGATTTTATAGAGAGTTGTCTGCAGGTCCCCTAGAAAACTATTAAAAGGGACACACGACAATCTTCAAGTATTTTTCAAGCACTGAAATTAACATCTCGATTTATATATCCACTATCATTTTAACTTCAAACCTGCTTGCATATAGTTAAAAAAAAAATCATTTTTCATTTTTTCGTCTTATTCTACCATAGGTTTACATATATGATTGGTGCAATATAATCAACAACAACAACAGCATCAATTTGCTTTATACTGTTAATATTAATGATTTATGCAACTTGCGTAGGAAAACTGAGGTGATGCCATGAGTTTTTAAAAAATCCCTTAAAAATGGTCATCTATTCTGAAACTGGTCAAATTTATCAAAATTCTGATCAACAGTTCTCATTTGTGGCTAGATGGAATACAATTTAAATATGTTTGCCTTGGACTGTGCAGTGCAATGGGTAAAACATTGAACTATGGAGTGGGATGGGAGGGAAGTCATTATCATAATAAATAGAATCTTTTCGATATTTAATTTCTACAAAGAAAACATAAGAAAATAATGTATTAAGCCACTATTCTGAAAAATATTCCCCAGCATGGCACAAAGATGCAATCAACTTATTAAGAGCTAATGGACAAATTGCTTCATATAGTTGACTGCAGGACTCACAAATTGCTTCATATAGTTGACTGCAGGACTCACAAATTGCTTCATATAGTTGACTGCAGGACTCACAAATTGCTTCATATAGTTGACTGCAGGACTCACAAATTGCTTCATATAGTTGACTGCAGGACTCACAAATTGCTTCATATAGTTGACTGCAGGACTCACAAATTGCTTCATATAGTCGACTGCATGACTCACAAATTGCTTCATATAGTCGACTGTATGACTCGCAAATTGCTTCATATAGTCGACTGCAGGACTTACAAATTGCTTCATATAGTCGACTGTAGGACTCGCAAATTGCTTCATATAGTTGACTGCAGGACTCACAAATTGCTTCATATAGTCGACTGTAGGACTCACAAATTGCTTCATATAGTCGACTGTAGGACCCACAAATTGCTTCATATAGTCGACTGTAGGACTCACATATGGTTCTAAGCAAATCCATATGTCATTCACGAGGTCACTAGTTACTGAGGATGGAAGGTTCGTATAGCTAATGTAGCCCTGACTCACACCATAGCATGTGACTTGCGCTTATTGCAGGGTTATTTAATTGAATTGATGGAAGGTTCTTATAGCTAATGTAGCCCTGACTCACACCATAGCAAGTGACTTGCGCTTATTGCAGGGTTATTTAATTGAATTATTATAATCATACCAACAGCTAAGGACTTTCCAGCTTCCATTGGTGGAGTGAGACGCCAGCTGCCCCTCTGGTCAATTTTCGTGCACAGGCGGGCACCTGGGTAGAACTACTGAAGTTCCACAAGCTAGCTGGATAGCTTCCTCACATAAAGATTCCTTGGCCGATGAGGGCTGGAACCCACATTGGTGAAGGGCGAGTGATTGCCAATCAGAGATTATAACCACTCGGCCACTAACGTCCCAGGGTTCTGTAAAGAGATTTTCACAAACAAATTTATGTTTTAAATTTCAGAAATCAAAGACAGATGCCAACAACTTCGACAAAGATTTCACGACCGAGGAACCGGTTCTCACACCTATTGATGCCGCAGTCATTAAGGCAATCAACCAGGAGGAGTTCCGTGGTTTCTCATTTGTTAATCCTGACTACGGGAAGCTTGACCAAGCAACCGGGATTTCTTATCAATGATGACGGCCATATTTTATCATGTTTATAAATTATATACAATCTGCAAAAAAATACAAAACAGCTTCAAGTTTTCATTCTTTACTTAGTGATTCATCTACATATTGTGTCGTGTTTTTTTTTTTTTGGTAAATGTTTATGGTTGCCATGGAGATAGGGAATAAATCCCCGCGTTTACATTTTTAGACTGTTGCATATGTCATTAAAGAATTCCAGTTAGAATTTCAGTTTCATCTGAAACTTGTTACGATTTGTGTTTAGTCACAGTCTTTCAATATGTTTTTGATTCGTTCAAAATGTGTTTGGATTATCATGGACTAGTTGGACGAGTGGATCGTTGCGTGTGCAGGTGGAATATGCGACGAAAATGCATCAATGCTTTCAACGTTACATGATTAGGATTGTATAACTGCCATTGATGTGGATTTCTTTACAAAAAACGTGTACCTGTTTGTTCTGTACTTGTGTGAAATAGCGTGGACAACATTTCATTGTGTAAAATGACATGACAGTTAGTGGTTACATTCATTATATGTTATTGACTTATTTAAAGAAGAAGAAACAGATAAAGTTGTATATATCGTACATGTATAGAGAATCCTGGTGCGTACCTTTAATCTTGTTGGCAACTTATTACGTTAAATTGTTTGATATATGTTATATTTTTTATTTGTTTTGCTCCTTTTGTCTGGTCATTTTAGGTTCTACTGCAATTTTAGAACTATATGTAACTCCATAAGGTAAATGACATGTTTGCGTATGATTGGCGTTCGAGTAGTCATTTCCCATGATTCCTCTTGCACAAACCCATGCGATAAGTATGTGTGGGGAATGTATTTTACAAGCTGTTACGGTGTATCTGGAAAATATGACTTATCATTTATTAGTTTGTTAGAATGTAGATGAACATATGTGTATGCATTTAATATTGGTTCAGCTGTAACTGGCTGTGTTTTTTGTTTTGTTTTTTCAAATTGAAAACTTGATTATAAAAATATAAACATTGAAAAAAACATTCTGTTTTACAACAATACATGGAGTGTGAAGTCAAAGATCATTTAACTTCCCTGCTCATGAAAACCTTCTACGCAAGCCATAAACCTAAATGATATTAATAAACAGAACATTTTAGAAACTTGCAAATCTGATAGAATCTCCCAACTTTTGTTGGAGTTAGAACATCATCTACACTTATCAATGTATTGTACATTGTCTAGGGTATAATAACTCTCTTATGTTATTAGGACCAACCAGTTAGCCAATCAAAATATCGAATGCAAAACAGTTCATGCCGTCAAATTACTTTTTACAAAATTGTATTCCAGTTAGATTTTTAAAAAACTCTTGATCATGTTGATAACATTTGTGAACTATGCTATAAATTAATGGACGTTTTCATGATTGGTTTCTGTACTAGATATGCCAAGGGCTAGTATAATAGAACTTATCTAATATTGGTAAGTCAAGATGGGAGAACGTGTGCCTGTGAGCATATGTTTGTTTAGTTTGCTTGACCGTTCCATGAGATCTCTTTACGTTTTTGTACTGAATGAATGGTAATGTACAATTATATACATGTAACTTCCATAATTATGTTGTGTGTATGTGTAACTTCCATAATTATGTTGTTGAAGATGATAATCATTTAACAGTATTTTTACAGCAACCAAATGTATTGATACCTCGATAGCCTTTTTTTTTGCTTGATGTTATTTCGTAATGAATATTTGTTGATTGATAGATAATGAAGAACTTACCTGAAGATGATACAAATGACATTTATTAAAAACAAAATCAGCAAATCGATCAAATTCGTAGTTGCAGCCTTACACAAGTTTTAGATTGGAAACCTGGTATTAAGCATATTTATTTCACCTTTTCGAAGAAAATAGCGATATGTAGGGATCCCTTGGGACTGGCGGTATTCCTCCAGTGTCAGAAAAGAATTATTCGGTATAACTTTTTCGTTCCTTTATATTTCTTCTTCAAACTTTCAATATATTCACACTGACAATAGTCACATGACCACACCAATATATAAAGGTCAAGATCACAGACAAGGTGGCACTCTGGGTTAAAAAGTCAGTTTTCGATCACAAAAACTTAAATCCCTGTTGTTTTATATTTCTTCATAAACCTTTGGATTTATACAATAGCCACATTACACCAGAAAGGTGGGGATGGTCAGTCAAGGTCATAGTGTTAGTTTCAAAGTCATTCGATCTTAACATTCTCAACGTCTTCAGCAAACTTTGCACCATCTGCACTTAAAAGACAATAGTCATGTGTGAACATTCTAGAACTAGACCACATGCTCCAGAGAACAACAATGTAGTTTTAGAATAAATGGGTGGTGGGGGGTGGGGGGTGGGGTGAGATTTTTTGATTTTAAATGGGGAAAAGAAGTAACAAGATTTGAGGAGTAATCATGACACTGCCGTAACTATATATTACAAAGAACAAGATTCCTTAGTTTTGCACTGAGCTGTTGGACTCCTGTATGTTATCTCCTGTGTAGCATGGCTGACTCATTAGCATCATGTTTCATGGTTTGTCGTCTGCTATAACTGCCGTGGTTGTTGGAAGTCACACTTTTATCAATTGCTGTGACTTGGTCATGTTGCACAAATTCAGACTAGCTGACACATTTTGGTATCTCTTATGTATGACTGTTGTGCAAATGTCCCGAGAAAACATCGAGTCCATAAAAATATCCTGTCATTATAATTTCTTGAGTGATATGGCTGAATGCAAAATTTGTTTCAGTTTTCTGAGATGAATATCAAGATTTTGCTAAGTGGTCAATAAATATATCTGAAACAAATTTAAATTATAAGCAGATCTGTCATACAAGAAGTTTTAGTAGCCTTTCGTAGTCGACAATAGATTATGAATATCCTCTTTCCAAAAGTGTAGACCATGGAGAATAATTGATCATTGAAGAGACGAGGACAGTTTGGCTTTTGGTCAGACTGCTGTAGAAACTCAGCTGCATCTTTGTGTCCTGTTGTATGCATTGACATACAACTTCCCAAGTATAACTGTCCTGTTGAATGCATTGACATACAACTTCCCAAGTATAACTGTCCTGTTGTATGCATTGACGTACAACTTCCCAAGTATAACTGTCCTGTTGTATGCATTGACGTACAACTTCCCAAGTATAACTGTCCTGTTGTATGCATTGACGTACAACTTCCCAAGTATAACTGTCCTGTTGTATGCATTGACGTACAACTTCCCAAGTATAACTTCCAAAGCTGAAATAGACTCCTGTTATCACAAGGCTTTAAGACCATTGTTGCCAGTAAACCTCAGACTTAGCCTACCTGAAATATACAGTCAAACCTGCATGAGAGACCACTCTTTCGGTTCCCAGTTTTATCGTATTTGAAATTAAAATGCACCTGTATTTAGAGACCACCTGTATTTAGAGACCACCTGTGTCAGGAGACCAATTTTTGCTCTTGCCTTTAGTGGTCGCTTGTAGTTAGTTATGGTTAGTTCTGTTTGTTTAAATGGGCTGCTGGAATATAAACCTTAATATTACATATACACACATGGCTTCATTTTGTTGTAATATTTATAAGAAAATGTTTAAGAAAAATATTTTTTCGACCAGCAAATATAGTACTTTCTAAGGCAAAATCTGCAAAGATAAATCTTTATTGAGGTTTCTGATTTAATAGTTAAATGGTGCAGGTTGATGTACAAGATGGTTAAATGGTGCAGGTTGATGTAGGAGATGGTTAAATGGTGCAGGTTGATGTATGAGATGGTTAAATGGTGCAGGTTGATGCATAATTTTGTTTACTTTTACTGCAATTTGACAGATCCATATGAAGGAAGATCTGTGACAGCAAGGGAAGGTCCGTTCTGTGTATACACGTCGTATTTTGTTCCATTTGTCAAGTTTTGTGATACACCCTCAAATTCTCATTTATATATTGAATATGTGTAGAATAATTACAAGGGGATAGATGTAATCTACTTTTATATCTGCTTCATCATGGAAAAAGTCTGTGTAATGTACAGATCTAGTGGCTTTTCTGAATAAAACTCTATTACATATTTTAAGTCTGGGTAAGAAACATTAAAATTAATTGTATAAGTGTTGGTTATTTAGCTCACCTGAGCCGAATGCTCAGCTAAAATGATTTCATGGACTGTTTTTATCGTTGCCTTCAAAAAATGAAATTTTACATGATTTTCTTTAAGAGCCTCTTGATCTGGAAAGGCACTGAGTTGACATTGTGACGTAACTAAAATATTAGCGTTAAAAGATTGTTTATTATTTTAATAGTACAGAAATGTCTTGTATACATGAATCTGTTTCCAGTGTTTATATATTTGGTAAGTTTTGATAGAATCCATGTAGTTAATGTCTAGTATTATGTGATGAGTAAATGAAAGTATATGTGTTAGGTGGAAATGTCTGCATATGTGTAATGAGTGAATATCTGCATATGTGTAATGTGTATGTGTACCTGAGTTTAGGAGTGTAAATGAGATAATATAATTCTTAGAGAACATATTTATACAGTTGATACAATCTCTAGTGCAGATTTAATAACCATATCTTTACAGATAATCTGTGTTTCATTGTTAAAAAAGGAGTGTATTTGTTTTTAGCTATACTGATCAAAGATCAGCAGAATCAAAGATCAGCAGAGCTTATGCTGTGGTGCGGTGTCCATCGTCCGTCCGTCTGTCTGTCTGTCCGTAAACTTTTTTTGTGACGACTACTCCTCTGAAACTACTGGATGGATTTCATGAAACTTTACAGGAATGTTGCCCATGATGTCTAGTTGATCCTAGCAAAAATTCATGTTGATTTGAAATCCAAGATGGCCACCAAAGCTAAAAATAGATTTTTAAAAAAACAAGTTTGTAGCGACTACTTCTTGAAAACTATAAGTGATATTGATATGGAACTTTTTCTAAAATGATCATCATGACATGGTCCTTGTTGAATTATTTTGATTCGACATTAAACATGGCTGCCAGTGGCCATCTTTGTTTACATGGAGTTATATAGTAAAAACGTGTAGCGACTACTCCTCTGAAACTACTGACAGATGTTCATGAAACTTATGCTGATCTAGCTATCAAAACCTATCAGTAGAGCCTCAAGGTCATTGACCTCTTGTTAATTTTAGAATTTTTAAATTAAAATATTTATTAGGTGGTATAAGAAATAAGTTGTCATGAGAAATTGTTAATAATTAATTTATGATTTTCTGTAGACACTCTTTATGAGACGTTTTTAAGGCACGTGTTGTCTAAAATATTTTAAATGTATTTTTACATCTTTTTTGTTTTGCTGGATAATGATCAGATGATAACATGTTTTAACTCATTTACCAAATTTCATCAGTATCATGCATGCTGATGTTTAAGACATTTTGCAAATCAAGTCATTTATTGTTCATGTTGACCAGTAGTTTTATAACAGATGTAAACATGTGATTTGCAACTCTTTAAAAATTAATATATACATGTATATATAGATGTACGCATGATTTCCTTTTGAAAAACGTTAAACAATATTTTAATGGCAAAGTTAATTTATGATTTGCAGTTCTTACTTTCTTTAACTATTTTGTTGTTGAAAAACCCACAATATCATATTTTTACAACAGGATGGTTATTTTGATATGTAGGAGAAATATTTAAAAAAATAAACAAAAACAACAGATACTCTTTAATAGAGAAGTTGTGCCACATGTTTTAAATTTATATAATTTTCACTATGATCAGTTTGTATTTGCATTTTTATATTTGTTCGATTCAATGTGAAATTCAAACTTAGAGTTGTAAAACAGTTAAATATTCTCTCACCGTGCACCGTACATAGTCGAAGTCTTCAACATATTCATCCTGAAGGCATGTTGCTACACTTTTCTATACAGATTTGTTTAAACTGGATTTTGCTTGACTTAAATGATTTGAAATATTAAGATATGTTTAATTGAAAGACTGGGTATTGGGATTCTGAGTACCAGCCTGAATATTGGGGTTCTGAGTACCAGCCTGAATATTTGGGTTCTAAGTACCAGTCTGAATATTTAGGTTCTGTGTGCCAGTCTGAATATTGAGGTTCTGAGTACCAGTCTGAATATTGAGGTTCTGAGTACCAGTCTGAATTTTGAGGTCCTGAGTGGCAGTCTGCTTGAATATTGAGGTGCTGAGTACCAGTCTGAATATTCAGATTTTAAGGTCCAGCCTGCCTGAATATTGAGGTGTTGGTTACCAGTCTGAATATTGAGGTGCTGAGTACCAGTCTAAATACTGAAGTTCTGAGTGTCAGTCTGAATATTGAGGTTATGAGTACCAATCTGAATATTGAAGTTCTGAGTACCAGTCTGAATATTGAAGTTCTGAGTGCCTGTCCGAATATTGAAGTTCTGAGTGACAGTCTGAATATTGAGGTTTTGAGTACCAGTCTGATATTTGAAGTTCTGAGTACCAGTCTGAATATTGAAGTTCTGAGTGACAGTCTGAATATTGAGGTTTTAAGTACCAGTCTGAATATTGAGGTTCTGAGTGCCAATCTGTATATTCAGGTTTTAAGGACCAGCCTGCCTGAATATTGAGGTTCTGCCACCAGTCTAAATATTGAGGCTCTGAATGCCAGCCTGGATATTGAGGTTTTGAGTGCCAGTTTGATTAAGGAGGTTCTAAGTGCCAGTCTGTATATTAAGGTTCAGAGTGCCAGTATGAATATTGAGGCACCGAGTACATGCCTATATATTGAGGTGCTGATTCCCTGCCTGTATATTGAGGTGCTGATTCCCTGCCTGTATATTGAGGTGCTGATTCCCTGCTTGTAAATTGAGGCTCTGAGTACCAACTTGAATATTGAGGTTCTGAGTATTTCCTCCTCCAGCTTGTGCTGAATAGTATTTTGACATGGCACTATTCAATGTGGCCTTATATCTGCTAATATACACAGCTTTACTGAGCTTTACTGAGCTTAACTGAACCTTACAAAGATCCTTGTTGTTATTTCTTCATAGTTTAATTTGTTATCAATACATTTTTGTTGCTGCTAATAGGCAATGACCGTAAAATGTTTACTCTACTTGGTACGTTATGTATACACAGTGCATGATGCATGTAAAATGTATGCTCGGTGCATTTAATAAAAATCTAGTCAACGTACAACTGTTTGTGCGAGTTTCGTCTTTCCAAGTTAAAGGCATTATTACTATTATGTTTTGTTTCTATATTTGGAAATGTGCCGTACTGTATTAGAACTGTTGTATTATAACCAAAAATCAAAGTAAAAGGTCAGATGCAATGAACTATGTTATACTTATTTTGAAAGTTGATTTTTATAGCCCCGCTTTCACAAAGTGAAGTTGGGGCTTTATAGGAATCATGTCAGTAACGTTTCGTCGCATAACACATTTTTGTTGCGTCGTGTCCTGTAGCATTTTTATAACTTGCAATCCTCATTTTTGAATGGGTCGTTCCTAAACTTGATACACACATAACAATTGATGACCGTATGTCCCTCTACATCACCCAGTGTTGATTGTTTGACTTAGAATTAAGCGGGGGTATTCATCACCTTCAGTCATAGTTCTAGTTACTATAAAAAGTTCACTTTTTTTGAATGTAGAAATTATGTTGCTTGAAAAGGAAAACATGTAGTCTGCTATCCCAAAGCACTAAGAACTTAGAGTAGGTAGTCTGTATAAAGATCACCTATGCAGCTAACTTGAATAAATGCAGCTTAGTTTGGTAAGAGTTGCATATTATCATCAGTCTTGGCATTTAGTGTGCCAGAACGGTAGGCTTCATGCTGTTTAAAAGGAGCATTATGCTGTGTTTTAAGCCATTGTGACATATGTTCTCCATTTCGTTTGGAAGTACTACAGATGGAAGCCTGTTCAACATGTTGGTGAAGGTAGCCAGTGTAAGAGATTGTTTTCTTGCTGGTCCCAAGAACCAGTGTAAGAACCAGTTTTCTTCCTGAGTCCAAGCATTAGTGTAAGAACCAGTTTTCTTGCTGGGTCCAAGAACCAGTGTTAGAGAGTTTTCTTGCTGGGTCAAGGAACCAGTTTTCTTGCTGGATCCAAGAACCAGTTTTATTGCTAGGTCCAAGAGCCAGTGTAAGAGACAGTTTTATTGCTGGGTCCAAGAACCAATGTAAGAAACAGTTTTCTTGCTGGGTCCAGGAACATTTTTTCTTATTGGTCCAAGAACCAGTGTAAGAGACAGTTTTCTTGCTGGATCCAGGAACAAGTTTTCTTGCTAGGTCCAAGAACCTGTGTAAGAACCAGTTTTCTTGTTTGGTGCAAGAACCAGTGTAAGAGTGTTTTCTTTCTGAGTCAAGGAACCAGTTTTCTTGCTGGGTCCAAGAACCAGTGTAAGGGTTGTCTTGTTGGGTCCAGAAACCAGTTTTATTGCTGGGTCCAAGAACCAGTGTAAGGGTTGTCTTGTTGGGTCCAGAAACCAGTTTTATTGCTGGGTCCAAGAACCAGTGTAAGAAACTTGCTGGGTCCAGGAACCAGTGTAAGAGAGTTTTATCACTGGGTCCAGGAACCAGTGTTCTTGCTGGGTCCAAGAACCAGTGTAAGAGACAATTTTCTTGCTGGGTCCAGGACCAGTGTTCTTGCTGGGTCCATGAACCAGTGTAAGAGACAGTTTTCTTGCTAGGTCCAGAAACCAGTGTTCTTGCTGGGTCCAAGAACCAGTGTAAGAGACAGTTTCCTTACTGGGTCCAGGAATCAATGTAAGAGACAATTTTCTTGCTGGGTCCAGGAACCAGTGTAAAGAACAGTTTGCGGTATATAAAAAATGTTAAATTATAGAAGACAATACCGGTGTTTAATTCTTAAAAAATTACATTAAACAAAGAATGGGAGTTGCATGCGAAGAACAGCAGTTCATTACAATATTAGCATACACGCGGCTTGCTAATGGAGGTAGCGAAGCACCAACTCAAAGTCTGGATTACTTACTCTAGCTATGATCTGAATTAAAGTTAATGATGCTTCATATATACCCTATCATTATGTAGTACCTGAGCACACATGGTTTGTTTAATGGATTAAATATCATTGCGGAGTATGTTTTGACATTGCCCACTTAATGGATTAAATATTATTGCGGGGTATGTTTTGACATTGCCCACTTAATGGATTAAATATCATTGCAGGGTATGTTTTGACACCACTTAATGGATAAAATATCATTGTGGGGTATGTTTTGACATTGCCCACTTAATGGATTAAATATCATTGCGGGGTATGTTTTGACATTGCCCACTTAATGGATTAAATATCATTGCGGGCTATGTTTTGACATTGCCCACTTAATGGATTAAATATCATTGCAGTGTATGTTTTGACATTGCCCACTTAATGGATTAAATATCATTGTGGGGTATGTTTTGACATTGCCCACTTAATGGATTAAATGTCATTGCAGGGTATGTTTTGACATTGCACACTTAATGGATTAAATATCTTTGCAGGGTATGTTTTGACATTGCACACTTAATGGATTAAATATCATTGCAGGGTATGTTTTGACATTGCCTCCTTAATCGTCTTTGGAAAGAAATCGGAATCTAATGAGACTTTGGTTTAACACGAGTTGCACGTGCTTTGTGTCAAGCAGAGTTGTATACTAGTAGTCCTGAATATATACTGAAAGGTAAAAGAAACGCGACACGGGAATTTCCGCTATATATTGTATATGCTGCACACTTCCATATATATTCCAAGGAAATCCCAAGATGTTTTGTAAAAAAAAGAAGTTGCAGTTAGTTAGAGAAGGACACAACTGTGATGTTGTGGACGTTTTAATCACAGTAAACATTGTAACAAGAAATTCATAAATGTTGGCCCCGTGTGGTTCCGGAGCAAAGAATAGGGCCACTGCAGATCCCGTTGGAGGGGAAGGCAGAGGGGTAGAACCCCCCAAATTCATGTTCATTTTATCATTTTTGTTCATGCTCATTAAAGGTCTTCATCATGACCCCTGGATTGTTTCAGTTGCCATCTCGCTCATATCATTAGAGCAGTGGCAGTAAAACTATAACGTGGCGCCAGCGTAAATGGTGTGTCTACAATAGAATTTGCAGCAACTCTGCAGTTCAGGGTGAGAAGGTTCTAGGCCCGTTCTCCAGATTTTATCTCGATGTACATGGAGGATGAGCCTGGCAAGTTCATTCCTGTTAGGCGCCATATAACCTTTCATGTGTTGGTGCGCCTTAAAACCCCAATTCAATTCATAAATGTTGAAGTTCCTCTTTTAAAATTTGAGCCAGTTCAGTACTGCATTTAACATAGAGATTGCAAAATTTTGCATCCTAAGTTTGCGCCAAACGCGTACACTGTCAATAATGAAACCTTGCAGGAATACTATTTGCTGTGTTATGTGTTGTTCAGTTTTTTTTGTACCATTTGATTAACAGCAGCATATTGTACATACAATATGTAGCGGAAATTCCCGTTTCTTGTTTCTTTTTCCTTTCAGTGTACTAACACTTCTTTTGATGCGACTTACTTACCTTTCCTTGGATTCTATAATGATACAATATTGTAGTTTTGATAATTTATGTGCATTTATAGATATAAGGTATTTTTAAATTGGGTAGCATCAAAAGCAGTTTTAATTGTTTATGACTTCAGAAGGGAAAATTTCCTTAGAGGTTAATAAGCAAACTTATATTGGATCAAGACTAATGTAACAAACATGACCTAATTAAGTTAATTCTGCAATCAAGAGAGGTGTCGAACACATATCTAAGCAATTGTTCTGTACGTTTCTTTTTTAAATACAAACTGAATATACTCGTGTATATTTTAATACATCTTTTCTGTCTCTATTGGTTTATAATTACCTTTGACTAGCACGGTGTTCGCTTACGTAACTGAACTGCAAACTTTCACAACAGGGCTGCCCCCTGTAGTTTGGGGGTCGTCAAAAGGACCAAGAATTTGGACCACAGCAGCGAGCCAAGCTCTTGCATGACCGTAAGAGGCGTCTAATAGGGCAACAGCGAGCCAAGCTCTTGCATGACCGTAAGAGGCGTCTAATAGGGCTTAACCTCTGGAGTTGCAGCAACTCTGTTTCTTCAGCGGTCGTGAAGTTTTTGATTCCATACCTCATATTTTATCTCGATCTTAATGAGACATGGATCCAGAAAGTTTGTCTTGGTGCCAAAATAACCATGAGAAGATAACTTGTAATTCAATTAAATATAGCGGTAAGGAAGATGATAGTAAATATATAGCCAGACTTACCGTTTGTACACATCACATGTTTTTCCGATAGTTGGTCTGCACCTACTGTAATATTGTGAAATAACAGTTAAAGGGTGCAGGTTTTGTCTTGTTGATAGGTGTTCAAATAATAAAAAAACCATTGCACTCTTAATGTAAAGATGTCGGTATATATAAGGCTTTATTATTTATTATTAATTATTATTTGTCTTATTGGTTGATAATAGTTTTGTTAATTTTATTAATTGGATCCTTTGGTAGGTTATTTGGTATTAATTCACTCGAGGTCAGACTTGTGGTTGGGAGCAGGACTCGCTGTACAGAATTATTACAAAGTGAGCATTACATGGTTCGAGTATTAACTTTCATATACTGCAATCAAGAGAACCCCTTTTCCAGGAAGTGAAAATGGGGTTGGCTGGGGTATAAAATAAAACCTTAATTTCAGCTTAAAAAGTTTGCATATTGTAAAATTTAAAAATTGAATAGGTAACTTTAAACAGGTTATCGCATTTTTTTCAGTAAAATATGTTTTTAAACATGTTTTATTGAGGAAATATCCATTATAAAATCCTGCTAATATAAGATTTCCCATCGCTTAATGGATTAAGGTGGGACCATGTAATATCGCTTAATGGATTAAGGTGGGACCATGTAATGGTCATTAACAAATACTCTTCCGAACGGTCTAATTGAATAATTTATTACATTTTTTTCCCAAGGAAATTATTAATTTTAAAGTAAAATGGGTATAATTCATCCTGGTGAGTTATGCATTAATATTTTTCTGGAATATCCTTGTCATAAATAGGTATGTAATAAGATCAGGAACTGAAAAATAGTTGGAGTTACTACTTCAGAAGAATTATCTTGCAATATTTTCCATATTTCCTTGAATTTTAATATTGTGTATTATTTATTAGTCTGAATCTCTGCCTTTTCCCTATTTGGTTCATTATAGTCGAGCCTTTCCTTTATGTGATAACTGCAAACAATCTACCTACCATTTGTAATCATGCTCATGTACATCAATATCTCATAAGTCGTGCGAGTATGTCTTTGTACCTTCATTGGCACTTATTCATTTTGTGCGTAAAGCTGTAATTTTGGAACATTTACATGTTTTTGTCATATTGTTGGTAGATTCTCCTCATTCAGATCTTTATGGATACTTGGGAGTAGGTTGAACGGTGGAGACATTATGTAGACGTATATATTCCATGACAGAAATAATCGTAATTTAAAATTAGTATTGTTTAGCTCTGAATAACAATTTGACCACAATAGCAGTAAAGCAAAAAAAAAAAAAAGTAACTGTTGACCCGAGACCCTCATTGAGGTCTGAGAGTTTCGTTCCATGGACATACAGAACTGCTTCTTTGGTTTACCAAGTTCATAAGTGCATCATTTTATGGCAAACAAGGTCAGAATTTACTCAGCTTATTTCATAATCAACTATAAAAAATGCATTGAAGGTACAAAGGCAGTTTCATCTCATATTTGATTATTGTGGTGCAGTTACCGCAAAGGTAGGCAACTCTGTGGAATATATACAAGATGTTACATGGATTAAGATTGGCTGATACCACTGATAGATGATGATGTTTCTTTGGTAACATCCAATCAAAATCCTTGATACATATTTACTTCAATTCAGAGTTATTTCACCTTTTAGGTTTCTTTACCACCCTAATATCATGTTTATCGCGTAACTATTCCAACATCAGTGTGACTGTTTCGGATGACATTGCTGCTAATTGTTCTTGTTTGTTTTCTAGTTTCGAGTCAAGTGTTACAGACAAAATTAAAATTGACAAATGTGAGTTTTTTTGAGAAATGGCTTTTTATTGGTCTTGTTCAATCTTGAGAAGAATGAACGGGGAAAAGGATGGTCTAATCATTCCTAAAAAAAAATCTACAGGTTGATGTATAAACAGAACAGTTTATAATATTTACAAATGTGTTGCATAATTTTGGTTTAAATACATTTATACTCAATTTCATTCCAACATTGGATCTGTGCTAAAAATGTAAATCACCATTCAAACAAACAAACATCAACACTGGATTATAAAACAAGAGCTTTTTTATATTCTGATAATTATACATGTATATGAATCCTTTTACAACAACAAAACCACTTTGACAAGGAAAACAAAGTATCGCTGTTATACAGCATTTTTGTGATAGAGATATAGATAGAGAAATAAAAGAGAAAAATCTGGCGTGAACTTGGAATGCTTAACATTTTAGACTTGTTATCATTCTGTATTTATTTTCAAAAGGTATAACTCAACTTTTTTTTTGAACGAACAAGTCTTTTTCCAGATTGGACCAAACCAATGATGAGCCATTCATGATAACTTGCTCTTGTTTAAAGATTTACTATGTACTTCTGTGTGTAGATTAAACTGCCAGAATAAAGATTCTGTTCTATTGTATGTGCAATAAACAAATACCAGTTTTCGTAAGTGGTCTTTTCATTATTGTCCCAGTATATACATCTCATTATTGTCCCAGTATATAAATCGTTATACTATTAATAACAGCTCCACTATATGTCTGCGGAATGTTGATAGTTCTACCCCAGTGTCTGCCAGTGCACGAAAATTGACTGGAGAGGCACCTGTTGCCTTCCTCCACCAATGGAAGTTGGAAAAGTGACCTTAGCTGTAGGTGCAAATATAAAATCCAGTTAAATTAAATTGACTATATGTCCTGATGTCATGTTTTCACAACAGTGTGTTTTGGTGTATTTTTATCTGGTACAAGAATATCACATGATATTTACATCGCTATTGCATACGATGAATTTTATTTGACACGCTGCATTTAATTTTCCAATGAATACCATTACCTTCGGAATACCTCATGATATGCCCTTTAATGGTTTTCATTGGAGGATGGGCGTAGCTTAACTTAATAGAATATTGCGCTTGAGGGGTGTGTCTAAAATGTTGCCGATCGTAACGGCTGTTACATTTTACTCCATAAAAATCCCCGTATAATAAACTTTTTTTTCGAAATAGAATGAATGGTGTTTTACGGCACGTCGACACATAAATAGGTCATATTGTGCGCAAAAATTTATGAAAATGAAGTATTAATTAAAAATTAATGTAAATATATAAAGATAAAACTATTAAAAAATAAGGGATGATCAGGTGTAATATAAACTATGTATGTAAATCAACAAATGCCCGTCAACGGGTATATAAACAAGTAAATATATATAAGAACACATTACAATGACTTATATAGTCGGATCCCTTTCAGGAAATCTAAAACAAGACTAAAATCTACAGTATCAAATAACTCTTTCATAGTATTAACATTGTAGTACCTTTGACGCATAGGATTAAAGTATTCACATTCCAATAATATGTGTTTGACCGTTAACGGTGCAAAGCAGGGTATACATTCTGGTAATTGCTCACCTTGTAATAAATATGAATGAGTATAACGTGTATGCCCTATCCTGCACCGGGCTAGGACAACTTCCTCTCGACGAATGGGTCTACTAGAAGAACGCCATTCTCCGAGTAACGGTTTAATTGGGTGGAGTTTATTGTTAACTGACAAATCCCAAGCGGCTTGCCAAGAGTTACGAATATATGTGTTAATACAACTTTTAAAATCAGTATAAGGTAATTTGGTATTAGTGATGTGTAAATCTAATGCTGCCTTAGCAGCACTATCAGCTCTATCATTACCACGTATTCCTACATGGCTTGGAAGCCAGCAGAAAATAATAACATTATCAATTATAAGAGAATTGTACTTTTCTAAAAGTTGAAGCACAACTGGGTTATCATGTTTCATATTACCCAGTGCTTGAAGAGATGAAAGGGAATCAGAAAAGATTACAAAATGGTCATCATCAGATTCCTGAATATAATTTAAGGCAAGTTCAATTGCCTTAAGTTCAGCTGAAAAGATAGAGGCCTTGTCAGGCAGGCGGCTCTTTATGCTGTGTTTGTGAACAACAGCTCTGCAGCTACCTTATCTCCATCTTTAGAGCCATCTGTGTAGATATGTTGAAAGTTACTGTATTTCGATTTAATTTCATTAAATTTGCTTTGAAAGACGGTAGGGTCTGTGCTGGATTTGTTATTATTACAAAGATCAAAAATAATTGTTGGTGTTTCCAAAGTCCACGGTGGAATTTGTGGTACTTTGTACTTGGCAATCAAATTTAGGTCGATTTCAGTGTCTCTTAATTTTGGTTTAATACGAAGACCAAATGGTCGAATGGCCTTCGGTTTTCGATCAAAAAGAGGTTCACAACTAGGATTAAAAACTTTATCGAAAGTTGGGTTTGAAGGGTTTGACTTTAATTTAATGGCGTATTGAAGAGATAATTTGTCCCGTCTATGAGACAGTGATGGTTCATTAGCTTCAACATATAGACTTTCGGCTGGTGATGTACGAAAGGCACCTAAGGCGAGTCGTAATCCTTGATTATGTATAGGGTCGAGCATCTGCAAGTACGACTTGCGAGTCGATCCATATACTATCGAGCCGTAGTCCAGCTTGGATCTGATAAGAGATCTGTAAAGTCGCAACAGGACTTTACGATCTGCTCCCCAATTAGTGTTTGCAACAACTTTAAGTAAGTTAAGAGCTTTAAGGCATTTGGCCTTCAAGTATTTAAGGTGTGGTATAAACGTTAATTTACGGTCGAAAATAAGACCAAGGAATTTTATCTCATCCACTACTGGTATTAGAGACCCATCCAGTGTTAGATGAGGGTCTTCATGATGTTTACGAAGTTGACAAAAGTGCATACAATTAGTTTTAGACTTAGAAAATTTAAAACCATTTTCATCAGACCAGGTCTGAAGTTTATTTAGACATTGTTGTAATTGTCTCTCGATAGTATTCATGTTTTTTGCACGATAACATATAACAAAGTCGTCAACGTATAGAGAACAATCCACACCTGGATTGATGCATTTTACTATACTGTTAATCTTTATATTAAAAATGTGTGACAGAGAGTATACTGCCCTGTGGAACACCCATCTCCTGTTCATGAATATCAGAGAGGGTTGAACCCATTCGGACACGAAATTGTCTATCATCTAAGAATTTCTCAATAAAAATGGGTAATCGGCCTCTAAGACCAAGGTCATGAAGATCATTCATAATACCATACTTCCATGCAGTATCATAAGCTTTCTCCAAGTCAAAAAATACAGCGACTAGATGTTCTTTTTTTATGAAAGCTTCCCTAATAAATGATTCAAATCGAATGAGATTGTCTGTTGTGCCTCGTTGGCGCCGGAATCCACTTTGATACTTTGTTATTAGCTTGTTGGACTCCAGGTACCAAACGAGTCTCTCATTAATCATTCGTTCCATGGTTTTACATATACAACTCAAAGCAATAGGGCGATAATTTATTGGGTCCGTATGATCCTTTCCAGGTTTGGGGACTGGAATAACGATTGCTTCCCGCCAAGAATCGGGGAAGTTTCCCGTCACCCAAACCTTATTAAATATATCAAGAAGGGTAGAGAGACAAGATTCAGGTAAATGTTTTAGTAATTGATAATGGATATCATCAGGACCAGCTGATGTATCATGAGCCT
The DNA here is from genome assembly GCA_037043455.1 of Cyrtodaria siliqua. Classification (NCBI taxonomy): domain Eukaryota; kingdom Metazoa; phylum Mollusca; class Bivalvia; order Adapedonta; family Hiatellidae; genus Cyrtodaria; species Cyrtodaria siliqua. Next base: position 21,831 of record JAWPHD010002704.1, read on the forward strand.
TTTTAAGGGACTCTCGAAGTTCTTTGAGAGTGAATAGTTTATTGTATTTCTCCAAGTTTTTTGACTTGAAGTTCAGCTTCTTCTGTTCTTTTAGTTTCTTATTTTTCAGAAAATTTGGTTGACAATTTTCAGAAGAAGAATTTTTTGAAAAAGTTTCTGCCAAAGTGTTTGTAATATCTTTGACAGATGTTATATCTCCATTATCTGTTTTAAGATGATTTACAGAACTAGAATTACCTTTACCACTTATTTTCCGGACCATGTCCCATGTCGTCTTAAGAGATGAGCGAGAATTCAGCCTAGAGACGTAAGATCTCCAGGATTTCCTCTTGCTATCCTTAATAGTACGACGGGCTTTCGCACGAAAACCCCCTAAAGTTATCTAATTTTGTTTGAGTTGGCCGCAAGTTAAAATTATTTAATGCAGCTTTACGATCGCTGACTGCCTTTTTGCAGTCATCGTCGTACCATGGTTTATGTGGGCGTTTAGGATTTGCCGAGGTTTTTGGAATGGTTTGATCAGCTATATCGTAAAGAGTTTTGGTAAAAAGAGCAGTTGCGTCTTCGACATCCTCGACATTCCTCGCAAAGAGATTGAAACGTAGTCCAATCAGCCTTGCGAAGTTTCCATCGTTGCGTTTTTTCGAGAAGTGGAGGGCCGATATTTTCAAGAAATATGGGGAAGTGGTCCACAGAGGTCGTCTCCAACACTCCACGAAAAATCCATCATTAAGCGTTGGATCGCATATTGTTAAATCAATGGAAGAATGAGAGCCTGTAGCAGGATGTAAGTAAGTATGTGACTTATTATTAAAAAGACACAAATTGTTTTTGGCTAAAAAATCCTCAATTTTCTTGCCTTTATCGTTTATATCTTTACAACCCCAGATGTAGTTGTGTGCATTAAAATCGCCCAAGAAAGGTGATGGCAATTGTGCAACTAGGTGATTTAGATCTTTAGGGTCTAGTGAAGAACTAGGTGGCAAATATAAGGAACATATTGTTATGACTCTGTGCATAGTAACACTGACCGCAATAGCTTGCAAATTTGTTTTCAACGCAACAGGTATGTGAGGAATGTTTCGATTAACGATTATCGAAACTCATCCAGTGGCCTTGTCCCCGGTATCACAAATATGATTGTATAGTGAGTATTGTTTAAAAGATACCTTATCACTTGTCTTCAAGAATGTTTCTTGAAGACAAAAGGCAATAGGGTTGTGTTCATTTAAAATTAAGCTGATTTCATCATAATTTGGTTTCAAACCTCGACAATTCCATTGAATGATCTTATTAGTTTTACCCATTATTTAGCGCTAAGGCGATTTTTAATTTTGTTTTTATTTTTGGCCTTAGATTTAGGAGAGGTCTTAGGAGACTCAAGCAGCGACATCTCCACTGATGGATCCTCCTCCCCGGAAGAAGTCAGCTGAAGTGGCACCTCAACTAACCTTTCATGAGAGGATGGAAGTGGCAGTGCAGCTGCCGGCTCTGAAATGTCCATAAGCTGTTCGAATTTGTTATGCAGCTCAATAGGGCCATTATACACCTTTGGCTGCTCCTTGTGCTCCCCAGTTGGAGAAGCACTAGGCTTTCCAACTTCCTTAGTTGGAGCAGCACTAGGCTTTCCAACTTCCTTAGCCGGAGCAGCACTAGGCCTTCCAACCGAGGATGTATTAGGCTTCACGACTGGGGAACTTCTAGACTTCACAGTCTTAGAAGAACCCTCTTTCCAATTCTGAGAAATTGACATGCTCTTGACATTGCCAGAGCCTGCCGGTTTTGTGTTTGATTTAAATGTAAAAGTTTGATTAGGTGAAAAGTTTAATTTTGGTTTGTTAAGTTGTGTTTGTTGACTTTTGTTTGGATTTGATACTGAGGAAGTATTCTTTGTATTTTGAATTTCTGGCTGTGGTTCGTATTGCGTACTTGAATCCCTGCATTCTGTGTGTGTTGCTGTTGTTTTGAGAATAGATGCGTAAGAGGTCGGACTTGAAATTTTATATTTATCTTCAATTAATTTTCTTGCTTCTGGAAAGGGAATGTTTTGTGTATATTTAACTGTTATGATTTCTTTTTCTTTTTTAAATTTTTCACATAATTTTGAATTTGCGTGATGTCCCAGACCGCAGTTGGTACATTTGAGGTCGTTAGGACAGTCTGATTCGTTATGTTTGAATGCAGAGTCGCCACATTTACCACAACGTTCTTCTTTAGTACACCTGGAGTTGTGGTGCCCAAAGGCTTGGCAGTTGTAGCAACGTAACGGGTTTGGAATGTAGGCGTCAACATGCAATTGCAGATATGCCACCTTTATTGTTACGGGTGTTGCAAATGTGAGTATGATAGTATTTGTATTAATAATTTTGTCATTCCTTTTGATGGTTATTCGGCGAGCTGCAGTTACCAACTGTGGCGCAAGCTCGTGAATAATTTCGTCTTCAGGTACTCCGGAGAGATCCGGGCACCTGATGACGCCTTTGGAGATGTTCATAGAGGTGTGAGCGTAACATTTGACTTTGGTGTTTAAAATTTTTGTAAGTGTTAATGAATTATCCGAATGAGATTTTTTTTCTGTTTCAATCAGGAGAGTTTTGTTTTTTAAGTTTTTAATTTGTTTTACATGTCCAGCAATTGAATGGACAGTTTTCTCGATAACGAAAGGTGACATATCTGTAATAGGGTTTTCCCCGTTTTCCGATTCGATAATGAGAAAACGAGGAAAGGCTTGATTGATGACTGATTCCTCAGTATCAGATTCATGTTCTGTTTTTTTCCGTTTGTTAGTAGTTTGTGCGTTTTGTGATGCCATGATGTGGCGTTAAGAATTCATCTTCCACGCTTCTCACCCACCTCGGAGTCCAACAAGGGGACATTTGCTGTGGATATCCAACAGCAAAATGCCAAGAATACATAGAAGGTATACTCATATAAAGCTAACGCATCAGACCCCCCATACCACCCAGCGGACATAACCCCTTAACTAAAAAGTCAAAGAGCCGCACTTATGTTCCGCTTAAAAAGTGGCACTAGTATAGCCATATAGCGTTTTGAAATACATGATTAGCCCGTGCGCCACCGCCATAAAAGACCCTATCTATATAATGTTTAAAGTAGAACAATATAAAAAGTAAGTTAAGATACAGTGTACTGGTACTGTCTGAATAATAAGGTCGGATCTCTTATAGCAGGCGTGACAAACCGATTGATCAGATCGGGCCAAATCTGACCGCCCGTCTAGTTGAAGTCCGGACCAAAGTGGTGTGTTGCAACGTGGAGATAACTACCAGATCTCCACGCCACTCAACCACCAGGACTCCCTTCTCCAACGACACGGGTCGCCACCCACGGTGAACAGGTGGGTTACATTTCGAGGGGGGGGGGGGGGGGGGGTTCTACCCCTCTGCTTAGTAACGAGCAGTCGGTTGATTCTTAACACCCCACCACCGACTGTTTTTTTTTCGAAATAGATAGTAAATCTGGCGTATATAGAGAAGAAATCAACGCCATTTTAAAGGTAAATATTTATGTAAATATTAGGAATGAAATGCGCTCTTGGTTTTCATTGGGGTATTAAAAACATTTGGATGGTTTAAAGTATGCGTGCCGAGTGGTTAGAGTCTCTGACTTGCAATCACTTGCCCCTCACCGCTGTAGGTTCGATCCCTCAGGGGCCTAGGAATCATTATGTGAGGAAGCTATCCAGCTGGCTTGCGGAACGTCGGTGGTTCTACCCAGGTGCCCACCCGTGCACGAAAATTGCCCGGAGGGGCACCTGGGGTCTTCCTCCACTAGTGGAAGCTGGAAAGTCGCCATATGACCTTGGCTGTTGGTGCGACTATAAAATCCAATTCAATTCAATTCAATTAAAGTATGCGTGGAGTCCTCCACACACTTTAAACCACCCAAATATTTTTCATACCCCAATGAAAACCATAAGAGCACATTTCATTCCTTAATACTACTCAAAATTTGCTACGGATCACTTTTATTCTTCCATATAATTGTATTAGAAATTAATTCACAATAACAATATTAATTTCATTGATACTTCAACAATTCCACAATTTGAATCAAGTCATGAGATCACATGACCATACACTGCCCTAAATAATTTCATGTAAAATAGAAATAATGCTATTTATTCCAGCAAGAAATTTAGACAGCAAAAAAGTGATCCTTAGCAAATTTTGAGTAGTATATAAATCACCACACTTATAGTCATAAGTCTTCACACTTGATACTGATACAACTAGGTGAGGACCACATATATATACAAACATACTTATAGTCGTACAGTCTTCACACTTTATACTGATACAACTAGGTGAGGACCACATATATATATACAAACACACTTATAGTCGTACAGTCTTCACACTTTATACTGATACAAATAGGTGAGGACCACACATATATACAAACACACTTATAGTTGTACAGTCTTCACACTTTATACTGATACTAGGTGAGGACCACACATATACAAACACACTTATAGTCTTACAATCTTCACACTTGATACTGATACAACTAGGTGAGGACCACACACATATATACAAAGACACGTATAGTCTTAACGTCTACACACTTTATACTGATAAAACTGGGTGAGGACCACACATAAATACAAACACATGTATAATCCTACCGTCTACACACTTTATACTGATACAACAAGGTGAGAACTACACATATATACAAACACACTTATAGTCATAGTCTTTATACTGATACAACTGGGTGACGACCACATATATATATACAAACACACTTATAGTCATACAGTCTTCACACTTTATACTGATTCAACTAAGTGAGAACTACACATATATACAAACACACTTATAGTCATAGTCTTTATACTGATACAACTTAGTGACGACCACATATATATATACAAACACACTTATAGTCATACAGTCTTCACACTTTATACTGATTCAACTAGGTGAGGACCACACATATATACAAACACACTTATAGTCATAGTCTTCACACTTTATACTGATACAACAAGGTGAGGACCACATATATATACAAACACACATATAGTCCTACAGTCTTCACACTTGATACTGATACAACTAGGTGAGGTCACATATATATATACAAACACACTTATAGTCCTACAGTCTTCACACTTGATACTGATACAACTAGGTGAGGACCACACATATATATACAAACACACTTATAGTCCTACAGTCTTCACACTTTATACTGATACAACTAGGTGAGGACCACAAATATATACAGACACATTTATAGCCTTACAGTCTTCACACTTGATACTGATACAACTAGGTGAGGACCACATATATATACAAACTCACGTTCAGTACTACAGTAATCACACTTTATACTGATACAACTAGATGAGGAACACATATATATATACAAACACACTTATAGTCCTACAGTCTTCACATTTGATACTGATACAACTATGTGAGGACCACATATATACAAACACACTTTCAGTACTACAGTCTTCACACTTTATACTGATACAACTAGGTGAGGACCACACATATATACAAACACACTTTTTGTCTTACAATCTTCATGCTTGATACTGATACAACTAGGTGGGGACCACACATATATACAAACACACTTTTTGTCTTACAGTCTTCATGCTTGATACTGGTAAAACTAGGTGAGGACCACATATATATACAAACACACTTATAGTCTTACAGTCTTCACACTTGATACTGATACAACTAGGTGAGGACCACACATATATACAAACACACTTATAGTCATAGTCTTTATACTGATACAACTGGGTGACGACCACATATATATATACAAACACACTTATAGTCATACAGTCTTCACATTTGATACTGATACAACTAGGTGAGGACCACACATATATACAAACACACTTATAGTCATACAGTCTTCACACTTTATACTGATTCAACTAGGTGAGGACCACACATATATACAAACACACTTATTGTCTTACAATCTTCACACTTTATACTGATACAACTAGGTGGGGACCACATATATATACAAACACACTTATAGTCCTACAGTCTTCACATTTGATACTGATACAACTAGGTGAGGACCACACATATATACAAACACACTTATTGTCTTACAATCTTCACACTTTATACTGATACAACTAGGTGGGGACCACATATATATACAAACACACTTATAGTCCTACAGTCTTCACATTTGATACTGATACAACTAGATGAGGACCACAATATATACAAACACACTTATAGTCCTACAGTCTTCACATTTGATACTGATACAACTAGGTGAGGACCACACATATATACAAACAAACTTATAGTCTTACAGTCTTCACTGTTTATACTGATACAACTAGATGAGGAACACATATATATACAAACACACTTATAGTTGTACAGTCTTCACACTTGATTCTGACACAACTAGGTGTTGACCACACATATACAAACACATTTATAGTCCTACAGTCTTCACACTTTAAAGTGAAACAACTAGGTGAGGACCACACATATATACAAACACACTTATATTTGTACAGTCGTCACACTTGATACTGATACAACTAGGTGAAGACCACACATATATACAAACACACTTATATTTTTACAGTCGTCACACTTGATACTGATACAACTAGGTGAAGACCACACATATATACAAACACACTTATAGTCCTACAGTCTTCACACTTTATACTGGTACAACTAGGTGAGGACCACATATATATACAAACACACTTATAGTCTTACAGTCTTCACACTTTATACTGGTACAACTAGGTGAGGAACACATATATATACAAACACACTTATAGTCCTACAGTATTCACACTTTATACTGATAGAACTAGGTGAGGACCACATATATATACAAACACATTTATAGTTGTACAGTCTTCACTCTTGATACTGATACAACTAGATGAGGACCACACATATATACAAACACACTTATAGTCTTACAGTCTTCACACTTGATACTGATACAACTAGATGAGGACCACACATATATACAAACACACTTATAGTCTTACAGTCTTCACACTTTATACTGGTACAACTAGGTGAAGACCACACATATATACAAACACACTTATAGTCCTACAGTCTTCACACTTTATACTGGTACAACTAGGTGAGGACCACATATATATACAAACACACTTATAGTCCTACAGTCTTCACACTGTATACTGATACAACTAGGTGAGGACCACACATATATAAAAACACACTTATAGTCTTACAGTCTTCACACTTTATACTGATACAACTAGGTGAGGACCACATATATATACAAACACACTTATAGTCCTACAGTCTTCACACTGTATACTGATACAACTAGGTGAGGACCACATATATATACAAACACACTTATAGTCCTACAGTCTTCACACTGTATACTGATACAACTAGGTGAGGACCACACATATATAAAAACACACTTATAGTCTTACAGTCTTCACACTTTATACTGGTACAACTAGGTGAGGACCACACATATATACAAACACACTTATAGTCTTACAGTCTTCACACTTTATACTGGTACAACTAGGTGAGGAACACATATATATACAAACACACTTATAGTCCTACAGTCTTCACACTTTATACTGATAGAACTAGGTGAGGACCACATATATATACAAACACATTTATAGTTGTACAGTCTTCACACTTGATACTGGTACAACTAGGTGAGGACCACACATATATACAAACACACTTATAGTCTTACAGTCTTCACACTTTATACTGATACAACTAGGTCAGGACCACATATATATACAAACACATTTATAGTTGTACAGTCTTCACACTTGATACTGGTACAACTAGGTGAGGACCACATATATATACAAACACACTTATAGTCTTACAGTCTTCACACCTTATACTGATACAACTAGGTGAGGACTACACATATATATACAAACTCACTTATAGTTCTACAGTCTTCATACTTTATACTGATACACCTAGGTGAGGACCACATATATATACAAACACAATTATAGTCTTACAGTCTTCACACTTTATACTGTTACAACTAGGTGAGGACCACACATATATGCAAACACACGTATAGTCCTACAGTCTTCACACTTTATACTGATACAACTAGGTGAGGACCACAAATATATACAGACACATTTATAGCCTTACAGTCTTCACACTTGATACTGATACAACTAAGTGAGGACCACATATATATACAAACACACTTTCAGTACTACAGTCTTCACACTTTATACTGATACAACTAGATGAGGAACACATATATATATACAAACACACTTATAGTCCTACAGTCTTCACATTTGATACTGATACAACTATGTGAGGACCACATATATATACAAACACACTTTCAGTACTACAGTATTCACACTTTATACGGATACAACTAGGTGAGGACCACATATATATACAAACACACTTTCAGTACTACAGTCTTCACACTTTATACTGATACAACTAGATGAGGAACACATATATATATACAAACACACTTATAGTCCTACAGTCTTCACATTTGATACTGATACAACTATGTGAGGACCACATATATATACAAACACACTTTCAGTACTACAGTCTTCACACTTTATACTGATACAACTAGATGAGGAACACATATATATATACAAACACACTGATAGTCCTACAGTCTTCACATTTGATACTGATACAACTATGTGAGGACCACATATATATGCAAACACACTTTCAGTACTACAGTCTTCACACTTTATACGGATACAACTAGGTGAGGACCACATATATATACAAACACACTTTCAGTACTACAGTCTTCACACTTTATACTGATACAACTAGGTCAGGACCACACATATATACAAACACACTTATAGTCTTACAGTCTTCACACTTGATACTGGTACAACTAGGTGAGGACCACACATATATACAAACACACTTATAGTCTTACAGTCTTCACACTTTATACTGATACAACTATGTGAGGACCACATATATATACAAACGCACTTATGGTCTTACAGTCTTCACACTTTATACTGATACAACTATGTGAGGACCACATATATATACAAACGCACTTATAGTCCTACAGTCTTCACACTTTATACTGATACAACTAGGTGAGGACCACACATATATACAAACACACTTATGGTCTTACAGTCTTCACACTTTATACTGGTACAACTAGGTGAGGACCACATATATATACAAACACACTTATAGTCCTACAGTCTTCACACTGTATACTGATACAACTAGGTGAGGACCACACATATATAAAAACACACTTATAGTCTTACAGTCTTCACACTTTATACTGATACAACTAGGTGAGGACCACATATATATACAAACACACTTATAGTCCTACAGTCTTCACACTGTATACTGATACAACTAGGTGAGGACCACATATATATACAAACACACTTATAGTCCTACAGTCTTCACACTGTATACTGATACAACTAGGTGAGGACCACACATATATAAAAACACACTTATAGTCTTACAGTCTTCACACTTTATACTGGTACAACTAGGTGAGGACCACACATATATACAAACACACTTATAGTCTTACAGTCTTCACACTTTATACTGATACAACTAGGTCAGGACCACATATATATACAAACACATTTATAGTTGTACAGTCTTCACACTTGATACTGGTACAACTAGGTGAGGACCACATATATATACAAACACACTTATAGTCTTACAGTCTTCACACCTTATACTGATACAACTAGGTGAGGACTACACATATATATACAAACTCACTTATAGTTCTACAGTCTTCATACTTTATACTGATACACCTAGGTGAGGACCACATATATATACAAACACAATTATAGTCTTACAGTCTTCACACTTTATACTGTTACAACTAGGTGAGGACCACACATATATGCAAACACACGTATAGTCCTACAGTCTTCACACTTTATACTGATACAACTAGGTGAGGACCACAAATATATACAGACACATTTATAGCCTTACAGTCTTCACACTTGATACTGATACAACTAAGTGAGGACCACATATATATACAAACACACTTTCAGTACTACAGTCTTCACACTTCATACTGATACAACTAGATGAGGAACACATATATATATACAAACACACTGATAGTCCTACAGTCTTCACATTTGATACTGATACAACTATGTGAGGACCACATATATATACAAACACACTTTCAGTACTACAGTCTTCACACTTTATACTGATACAACTAGATGAGGAACACATATATATATACAAACACACTTATAGTCCTACAGTCTTCACATTTGATACTGATACAACTATGTGAGGACCACATATATATACAAACACACTTTCAGTACTACAGTATTCACACTTTATACGGATACAACTAGGTGAGGACCACATATATATACAAACACACTTTCAGTACTACAGTCTTCACACTTTATACTGATACAACTAGATGAGGAACACATATATATATACAAACACACTTATAGTCCTACAGTCTTCACATTTGATACTGATACAACTATGTGAGGACCACATATATATACAAACACACTTTCAGTACTACAGTCTTCACACTTTATACTGATACAACTAGATGAGGAACACATATATATATACAAACACACTGATAGTCCTACAGTCTTCACATTTGATACTGATACAACTATGTGAGGACCACATATATATACAAACACACTTTCAGTACTACAGTCTTCACACTTTATACGGATACAACTAGGTGAGGACCACATATATATACAAACACACTTTCAGTACTACAGTCTTCACACTTTATACTGATACAACTAGGTCAGGACCACACATATATACAAACACACTTATAGTCTTACAGTCTTCACACTTGATACTGGTACAACTAGGTGAGGACCACACATATATACAAACACACTTATAGTCTTACAGTCTTCACACTTTATACTGATACAACTATGTGAGGACCACATATATATACAAACGCACTTATGGTCTTACAGTCTTCACACTTTATACTGATACAACTATGTGAGGACCACATATATATACAAACGCACTTATAGTCCTACAGTCTTCACACTTTATACTGATACAACTAGGTGAGGACCACACATATATACAAACACACTTATGGTCTTACAGTCTTCACACTTTATACTGATACAACTATGTGAGGACCACATATATATACAAACGCACTTATAGTCTTACAGTCTTCACACTTTATACTGGTACAACTAGGTGAGGACCACACATATATACAAACACTTTTATAGTCCTACAGTCTTCACACGTTATACTGGTACAACTAGGTGAGGACCACACACATATACAAACACACTTATAGTCCTACAGTCTTCACACTTTATACTGGTACAACTAGGTGAGGACCACACATATATACAAACACACTTATAGTCCTACAGTCTTCACACTTTATACTGATACAACTAGGTGAGGACCACACATATATACAAACACACTTATGGTCCTACAGTCTTCACACTTTATACTGGTACAACTATGTGAGGACCACATATATATACAAACGCACTTATAGTCTTACAGTCTTCACACTTTATACTGGTACAACTAGGTGAGGACCACACATATATACAAACACTTTTATAGTCCTACAGTCTTCACACGTTATACTGGTACAACTAGGTGAGGACCACACACATATACAAACACACTTATAGTCCTACAGTCTTCACACTTTATACTGGTACAACTAGGTGAGGACCACACATATATACAAACACACTTATAGTCCTACAGTCTTCACACTTTATACTGATACAACTAGGTGAGGACCACACATATATACAAACACACTTATGGTCTTACAGTCTTCACACTTTATACTGGTACAACTATGTGAGGACCACATATATATACAAACGCACTTATAGTCTTACAGTCTTCACACTTTATACTGGTACAACTAGGTGAGGACCACACATATATACAAACACACTTATAGTCCTACAGTCTTCACACTTTATACTGGTACAACTAGGTGAGGACCACACATATATACAAACACACTTATAGTCCTACAGTCTTCACACTTTATACGGATACAACTAGGTGAGGACCACATATATACAAACACACTTATAGTCTTACAGTCTTCACACTTTATACTGATACAACTAGGTGAGGACCACACATATATACAAACGCACTTATAGTCTTACAGTCTTCACACTTTATACTGATACAACTATGTGAGGACCACATATATATACAAACGCACTTATAGTCTTACAGTCTTCACACTTTATACTGGTACAACTAGGTGAGGACCACACATATATACAAACACACTTATAGTCTTACAGTCTTCACACTTTATACTGATACAACTAGGTGAGGACCACACATATATACAAACGCACTTATAGTCTTACAGTCTTCACACTTTATACTGATACAACTATGTGAGGACCACATATATATACAAACGCACTTATAGTCTTACAGTCTTCACACTTTATACTGATACAACTAGGTGAGGACCACACATATATACAAACACACTTATGGTCTTACAGTCTTCACACTTTATACTGATACAACTATGTGAGGACCACATATATATACAAACGCACTTATAGTCTTACAGTCTTCACACTTTATACTGGTACAACTAGGTGAGGACCACACATATATACAAACACATGTATAGTCCTACAGTCTTCACACTTTATACTGGTACAACTAGGTGAGGACCACACATATATACAAACACACTTATAGTCCTACAGTCTTCTCACTTTATACTGATACAACTAGGTGAGGACCACACATATATACAAACACACTTATGGTCTTACAGTCTTCACACTTTATACTGATACAACTATGTGAGGACCACATATATATACAAACGCACTTATAGTCTTACAGTCTTCACACTTTATACTGGTACAACTAGGTGAGGACCACACATATATACAAACACACTTATAGTCTTACAGTCTTCACACTATATACTGGTACAACTAGGTGAGGACCACACATATATACAAACACACTTATAGTCCTACAGTCTTCACACTTTATACTGGTACAACTAGGTGAGGACCACACATATATACAAACACATTTATAGTCCTACAGTCTTCACACTTTATACTGGTACAACTAGGTGAGGACCACACATATATACAAACACATTTATAGTCCTACAGTCTTCACACTTTATACGGATACAACTAGGTGAGGACCACACATATATACAAACACATTTATAGTCCTACAGTCTTCACACTTTATACTGGTACAACTAGGTGAGGACCACACATATATACAAACACACTTATAGTCCTACAGTCTTCACACTTTATACGGATACAACTAGGTGAGGACCACATATATATACAAACACACTTATAGTCCTACAGTCTTCACACTTTATACTGATACAACTAGGTGAGGACCACACATATATACAAACGCACTTATAGTCTTACAGTCTTCACACTTGATACTGATACAACTATGTGAGGACCACACATATATACAAACACACTTATAGTCTTAGAGTCTTCACACTTGATACTGATACAACTATGTGAGGACCACACATATATACAAACACACTTATAGTCTTACAGTCTTCACACTTGATACTGATACAACTAGGTGAGGACCACACATATATACAAACGCACTTATAGTCTTACAGTCTTCACACTTGATACTGATACAACTATGTGAGGACCACACATATATACCACTTATAGTCTTACAGTCTTCACACTTGATACTGATATAACTCGGTGAGGACCACACATATATACAAACGCACTTATAGTCTTACAGTCTTCACACTTGATACTGATATAACTAGGTGAGGACCACACATATATACAAACGCACTTATAGTCTTACAGTCTTCACACTTGATACTGATACAACTATGTGAGGACCACACATATATACAAACACACTTATAGTCTTACAGTCTTTACACTTGATACTGATACAACTATGTGAGGACCACACATATATACAAACACACTTATAGTCTTACAGTCTTCACACTTGATACTGATACAACTAGGTGAGGACCACACATATATACAAACACACTTATAGTCTTACAGTCTTCACACTTTATACTGATACAACTAGGTGAGGAACACACATATATACAAACACACTTATAGTCTTACAGTCTTCACACTTGATACTGATACAACTAGGTGAGGACCACACATATATACAAACACACTTATAGTCTTACAGTCTTCACACTTTATACGGATACAACTAGGTGAGGACCACACATATATACAAACACACTTATAGTCTTACAGTCTTCACACTTTATACGGATACAACTAGGTGAGGACCACACATATATACAAACACACTTATAGTCTTACAGTCTTCACACTTTATACGGATACAACTAGGTGAGGACCACCCATATATACAAACACACTTATAGTCTTACAGTCTTCACACTTTATACGGATACAACTAGGTGAGGACCACCCATATATACAAACACACTTATTGTCTTACAGTCTTCACACTTTATACGGATACAACTAGGTGAGGACCACATATATATACAAACACACTTATAGTCCTACAGTCTTCACACTTTATACGGATACAACTAGGTGAGGACCACCCATATATACAAACACACTTATTGTCCTACAGTCTTCACACTTTATACGGATACAACTAGGTGAGGACCACACATATATACAAACACACTTATAGTCTTACAGTCTTCACACTTTATACGGATACAACTAGGTGAGGACCACATATATATACAAACACACTTATAGTCCTACAGTCTTCACACTTTATACGGATACAACTAGGTGAGGACCACCCATATATACAAACACACTTATTGTCCTACAGTCTTCACACTTTATACTGGTACAACTAGGTGAGGACCACACATATATACAAACGCACTTATAGTCTTACAGTCTTCACACTTTATACTGGTACAACTAGGTGAGGACCACACATATATGCAAACACACTTATAGTCCTACAGTCTTCACACTTTATACTGGTACAACTAGGTGAGCCCCACACATATATACAAACACACTTATAGTCCTACAGTCTTCACACTTGATACTGATACAACTAGGTCAGGACCACATATATATACAAACACATTTATAGTTGTACAGTCTTCACACTTGATACTGGTACAACTAGGTGAGGACCACATATATATACAAACACACTTATAGTCTTACAGTCTTCACACCTTATACTGATACAACTAGGTGAGGACTACACATATATATACAAACTCACTTATAGTTCTACAGTCTTCATACTTTATACTGATACAACTAGGTGAGGACCACATATATATACAAACACATTTATAGTCTTACAGTCTTCACACTTTATACTGTTACAACTAGGTGAGGACCACACATATATGCAAACACACGTATAGTCCTACAGTCTTCACACTTTATACTGATACAACTAGGTGAGGACCACAAATATATACAGACACATTTATAGCCTTACAGTCTTCACACTTGATACTGATACAACTAAGTGAGGACCACATATATATACAAACACACTTTCAGTACTACAGTCTTCACACTTTATACTGATACAACTAGATGAGGAACACATATATATATACAAACACACTGATAGTCCTACAGTCTTCACATTTGATACTGATACAACTATGTGAGGACCACATATATATACAAACACACTTTCAGTACTACAGTCTTCACACTTTATACTGATACAACTAGATGAGGAACACATATATATATACAAACACACTTATAGTCCTACAGTCTTCACATTTGATACTGATACAACTATGTGAGGACCACATATATATACAAACACACTTTCAGTACTACAGTATTCACACTTTATACGGATACAACTAGGTGAGGACCACATATATATACAAACACACTTTCAGTACTACAGTCTTCACACTTTATACTGATACAACTAGATGAGGAACACATATATATATACAAACACACTTATAGTCCTACAGTCTTCACATTTGATACTGATACAACTATGTGAGGACCACATATATATACAAACACACTTTCAGTACTACAGTCTTCACACTTTATACTGATACAACTAGATGAGGAACACATATATATATACAAACACACTGATAGTCCTACAGTCTTCACATTTGATACTGATACAACTATGTGAGGACCACATATATATACAAACACACTTTCAGTACTACAGTCTTCACACTTTATACGGATACAACTAGGTGAGGACCACATATATATACAAACACACTTTCAGTACTACAGTCTTCACACTTTATACTGATACAACTAGGTCAGGACCACACATATATACAAACACACTTATAGTCTTACAGTCTTCACACTTGATACTGGTACAACTAGGTGAGGACCACACATATATACAAACACACTTATAGTCTTACAGTCTTCACACTTTATACTGATACAACTATGTGAGGACCACATATATATACAAACGCACTTATGGTCTTACAGTCTTCACACTTTATACTGATACAACTATGTGAGGACCACATATATATACAAACGCACTTATAGTCCTACAGTCTTCACACTTTATACTGATACAACTAGGTGAGGACCACACATATATACAAACACACTTATGGTCTTACAGTCTTCACACTTTATACTGATACAACTATGTGAGGACCACATATATATACAAACGCACTTATAGTCTTACAGTCTTCACACTTTATACTGGTACAACTAGGTGAGGACCACACATATATACAAACACTTTTATAGTCCTACAGTCTTCACACGTTATACTGGTACAACTAGGTGAGGACCACACACATATACAAACACACTTATAGTCCTACAGTCTTCACACTTTATACTGGTACAACTAGGTGAGGACCACACATATATACAAACACACTTATAGTCCTACAGTCTTCACACTTTATACTGATACAACTAGGTGAGGACCACACATATATACAAACACACTTATGGTCCTACAGTCTTCACACTTTATACTGGTACAACTAGGTGAGGACCACATATATATACAAACGCACTTATAGTCTTACAGTCTTCACACTTTATACGGATACAACTAGGTGAGGACCACCCATATATACAAACACACTTATTGTCCTACAGTCTTCACACTTTATACGGATACAACTAGGTGAGGACCACACATATATACAAACACACTTATAGTCTTACAGTCTTCACACTTTATACGGATACAACTAGGTGAGGACCACATATATATACAAACACACTTATAGTCCTACAGTCTTCACACTTTATACGGATACAACTAGGTGAGGACCACCCATATATACAAACACACTTATTGTCCTACAGTCTTCACACTTTATACTGGTACAACTAGGTGAGGACCACACATATATACAAACGCACTTATAGTCTTACAGTCTTCACACTTTATACTGGTACAACTAGGTGAGGACCACACATATATGCAAACACACTTATAGTCCTACAGTCTTCACACTTTATACTGGTACAACTAGGTGAGCCCCACACATATATACAAACACACTTATAGTCCTACAGTCTTCACACTTGATACTGATACAACTAGGTCAGGACCACATATATATACAAACACATTTATAGTTGTACAGTCTTCACACTTGATACTGGTACAACTAGGTGAGGACCACATATATATACAAACACACTTATAGTCTTACAGTCTTCACACCTTATACTGATACAACTAGGTGAGGACTACACATATATATACAAACTCACTTATAGTTCTACAGTCTTCATACTTTATACTGATACAACTAGGTGAGGACCACATATATATACAAACACATTTATAGTCTTACAGTCTTCACACTTTATACTGTTACAACTAGGTGAGGACCACACATATATGCAAACACACGTATAGTCCTACAGTCTTCACACTTTATACTGATACAACTAGGTGAGGACCACAAATATATACAGACACATTTATAGCCTTACAGTCTTCACACTTGATACTGATACAACTAAGTGAGGACCACATATATATACAAACACACTTTCAGTACTACAGTCTTCACACTTTATACTGATACAACTAGATGAGGAACACATATATATATACAAACACACTGATAGTCCTACAGTCTTCACATTTGATACTGATACAACTATGTGAGGACCACATATATATACAAACACACTTTCAGTACTACAGTCTTCACACTTTATACTGATACAACTAGATGAGGAACACATATATATATACAAACACACTTATAGTCCTACAGTCTTCACATTTGATACTGATACAACTATGTGAGGACCACATATATATACAAACACACTTTCAGTACTACAGTATTCACACTTTATACGGATACAACTAGGTGAGGACCACATATATATACAAACACACTTTCAGTACTACAGTCTTCACACTTTATACTGATACAACTAGATGAGGAACACATATATATATACAAACACACTTATAGTCCTACAGTCTTCACATTTGATACTGATACAACTATGTGAGGACCACATATATATACAAACACACTTTCAGTACTACAGTCTTCACACTTTATACTGATACAACTAGATGAGGAACACATATATATATACAAACACACTGATAGTCCTACAGTCTTCACATTTGATACTGATACAACTATGTGAGGACCACATATATATACAAACACACTTTCAGTACTACAGTCTTCACACTTTATACGGATACAACTAGGTGAGGACCACATATATATACAAACACACTTTCAGTACTACAGTCTTCACACTTTATACTGATACAACTAGGTCAGGACCACACATATATACAAACACACTTATAGACTTACAGTCTTCACACTTGATACTGGTACAACTAGGTGAGGACCACACATATATACAAACACACTTATAGTCTTACAGTCTTCACACTTTATACTGATACAACTATGTGAGGACCACATATATATACAAACGCACTTATGGTCTTACAGTCTTCACACTTTATACTGATACAACTATGTGAGGACCACATATATATACAAACGCACTTATAGTCCTACAGTCTTCACACTTTATACTGATACAACTAGGTGAGGACCACACATATATACAAACACACTTATGGTCTTACAGTCTTCACACTTTATACTGATACAACTATGTGAGGACCACATATATATACAAACGCACTTATAGTCTTACAGTCTTCACACTTTATACTGGTACAACTAGGTGAGGACCACACATATATACAAACACTTTTATAGTCCTACAGTCTTCACACGTTATACTGGTACAACTAGGTGAGGACCACACACATATACAAACACACTTATAGTCCTACAGTCTTCACACTTTATACTGGTACAACTAGGTGAGGACCACACATATATACAAACACACTTATAGTCCTACAGTCTTCACACTTTATACTGATACAACTAGGTGAGGACCACACATATATACAAACACACTTATGGTCCTACAGTCTTCACACTTTATACTGGTACAACTAG
Source organism: Cyrtodaria siliqua (assembly GCA_037043455.1). Taxonomy (NCBI): domain Eukaryota; kingdom Metazoa; phylum Mollusca; class Bivalvia; order Adapedonta; family Hiatellidae; genus Cyrtodaria; species Cyrtodaria siliqua. The sequence continues at coordinate 41,430 of JAWPHD010002704.1, forward strand.
GTGAGGACCACATATATATACAAACGCACTTATAGTCTTACAGTCTTCACACTTTATACTGGTACAACTAGGTGAGGACCACACATATATACAAACACACTTATAGTCCTACAGTCTTCACACGTTATACTGGTACAACTAGGTGAGGACCACACACATATACAAACACACTTATAGTCCTACAGTCTTCACACTTTATACTGGTACAACTAGGTGAGGACAACACATATATACAAACACACTTATAGTCCTACAGTCTTCACACTTTATACTGATACAACTAGGTGAGGACCACACATATATACAAACACACTTATGGTCTTACAGTCTTCACACTTTATACTGATACAACTATGTGAGGACCACATATATATACAAACGCACTTATAGTCTTACAGTCTTCACACTTTATACTGGTACAACTAGGTGAGGACCACACATATATACAAACACACTTATAGTCCTACAGTCTTCACACTTTATACTGGTACAACTAGGTGAGGACCACACATATATACAAACACACTTATAGTCCTACAGTCTTCACACTTTATACGGATACAACTAGGTGAGGACCACATATATACAAACACACTTATAGTCTTACAGTCTTCACACTTTATACTGATACAACTAGGTGAGGACCACACATATATACAAACGCACCTATAGTCTTACAGTCTTCACACTTTATACTGATACAACTATGTGAGGACCACATATATATACAAACGCACTTATAGTCTTACAGTCTTCACACTTTATACTGGTACAACTAGGTGAGGACCACACATATATACAAACACACTTATAGTCTTACAGTCTTCACACTTTATACTGATACAACTAGGTGAGGACCACACATATATACAAACGCACTTATAGTCTTACAGTCTTCACACTTTATACTGATACAACTATGTGAGGACCACATATATATACAAACGCACTTATAGTCTTACAGTCTTCACACTTTATACTGATACAACTAGGTGAGGACCACACATATATACAAACACACTTATGGTCTTACAGTCTTCACACTTTATACTGATACAACTATGTGAGGACCACATATATATACAAACGCACTTATAGTCTTACAGTCTTCACACTTTATACTGGTACAACTAGGTGAGGACCACACATATATACAAACACATGTATAGTCCTACAGTCTTCACACTTTATACTGGTACAACTAGGTGAGGACCACACATATATACAAACACACTTATAGTCCTACAGTCTTCACACTTTATACGGATACAACTAGGTGAGGACCACATATATATACAAACGCACTTATAGTCTTACAGTCTTCACACTTTATACTGATACAACTAGGTGAGGACCACACATATATACAAACACACTTATAGTCCTACAGTCTTCACACTTTATACGGATACAACTAGGTGAGGACCACATATATATACAAACGCACTTATAGTCTTACAGTCTTCACACTTTATACTGATACAACTAGGTGAGGACCACACATATATACAAACACACTTATAGTCCTACAGTCTTCACACTTTATACGGATACAACTAGGTGAGGACCACATATATATACAAACGCACTTATAGTCTTACAGTCTTCACACTTTATACTGATACAACTAGGTGAGGACCACACATATATACAAACGCACTTATAGTCTTACAGTCTTCACACTTTATACTGATACAACTATGTGAGGACCACATATATATACAAACGCACTTATAGTCTTACAGTCTTCACACTTTATACTGATACAACTTGGTGAGGACCACACATATATACAAACACACTTATGGTCTTACAGTCTTCACACTTTATACTGATACAACTATGTGAGGACCACATATATATACAAACGCACTTATAGTCTTACAGTCTTCACACTTTATACTGGTACAACTAGGTGAGGACCACACATATATACAAACACATGTATAGTCCTACAGTCTTCACACTTTATACTGGTACAACTAGGTGAGGACCACACATATATACAAACACACTTATAGTCCTACAGTCTTCACACTTTATACGGATACAACTAGGTGAGGACCACATATATATACAAACGCACTTATAGTCTTACAGTCTTCACACTTTATACTGATACAACTAGGTGAGGACCACACATATATACAAACACACTTATAGTCCTACAGTCTTCACACTTTATACGGATACAACTAGGTGAGGACCACATATATATACAAACGCACTTATAGTCTTACAGTCTTCACACTTTATACTGATACAACTAGGTGAGGACCACACATATATACAAACACACTTATAGTCCTACAGTCTTCACACTTTATACGGATACAACTAGGTGAGGACCACATATATATACAAACGCACTTATAGTCCTACAGTCTTCACACTTTATACGGATACAACTAGGTGAGGACCACACATATATACAAACGCACTTATAGTCTTACAGTCTTCACACTTGATACTGATACAACTAGGTGAGGACCACATATATATACAAACGCACTTATAGTCCTACAGTCTTCACACTTTATACGGATACAACTAGATGAGGACCACACATATATACAAACACATTTATAGTCCTACAGTCTTCACACTTTATACTGATACAACTATGTGAGGACCACATATATATACAAACGCACTTATAGTCCTACAGTCTTCACACTTTATACTGATACAACTATGTGAGGACCACATATATATACAAACACACTTATAGTCCTACAGTCTTCACACTTTATACGGATACAACTAGGTGAGGACCACACATATATACAAACACACTTATAGTCTTACAGTCTTCACACTTTATACGGATACAACTAGGTGAGGACCACATATATATACAAACGCACTTATAGTCCTACAGTCTTCACACTTTATACGGATACAACTAGATGAGGACCACACATATATACAAACACATTTATAGTCCTACAGTCTTCACACTTTATACTGATACAACTATGTGAGGACCACATATATATACAAACGCACTTATAGTCCTACAGTCTTCACACTTTATACTGATACAACTATGTGAGGACCACATATATATACAAACGCACTTATAGTCCTACAGTCTTCACACTTTATACTGGTACAACTATGTGAGGACCACACATATATACAAACACACTTATAGTCCTACAGTCTTCACACTTTATACTGATACAACTATGTGAGGACCACATATATATACAAACGCACTTATAGTCTTACAGTCTTCACACTTTATACTGGTACAACTAGGTGAGGACCACACATATATACAAACACACTTATGGTCTTACAGTCTTCACACTTTATACTGATACAACTATGTGAGGACCACATATATATACAAACGCACTTATAGTCTTACAGTCTTCACACTTTATACTGGTACAACTAGGTGAGGACCACACATATATACAAACACACTTATAGTCCTACAGTCTTAACACTTTATACTGGTACAACTAGGTGAGGACCACACATATATACAAACACACTTATAGTCCTACAGTCTTCACACTTTATACTGGTACAACTAGGTGAGGACCACACATATATACAAACACACTTATAGTCTTACAGTCTTCACACTTTATACTGGTACAACTAGGTGAGGACCACACATATATACAAACACACTTATAGTCCTACAGTCTTCACACTTTATACTGGTACAACTAGGTGAGGACCACACATATATACAAACACACTTATAGTCCTACAGTCTTCACACTTTATACTGGTACAACTAGGTGAGGACCACACATATATACAAACACACTTATAGTCCTATAGTCTTCACACTTTATACTGGTACAACTAGGTGAGGACCACACACATATACAAACACACTTATAGTCCTACAGTCTTCACACTTTATACTGATACAACTAGGTGAGGACCACACATATATACAAACACACTTATGGTCTTACAGTCTTCACACTTTATACTGATACAACTATGTGAGGACCACATATATATACAAACGCACTTATAGTCTTACAGTCTTCACACTTTATACTGGTACAACTAGGTGAGGACCACACATATATACAAACACACTTATAGTCCTACAGTCTTCACACTTTATACTGGTACAACTAGGTGAGGACCACACATATATACAAACACACTTATAGTCCTACAGTCTTCACACTTTATACGGATACAACTAGGTGAGGACCACATATATATACAAACACACTTATAGTCTTACAGTCTTCACACTTTATACTGATACAACTAGGTGAGGACCACACATATATACAAACACACTTATAGTCCTACAGTCTTCACACTTTATACTGGTACAACTAGGTCAGGACCACAAATATATACAAACACACTTATAGTCCTACAGTCTTCACACTTTATACTGGTACAACTAGGTCAGGACCACACATATATACAAACACACTTATGGTCTTACAGTCTTCACACTTTATACTGATACAACTATGTGAGGACCACACATATATACAAACACACTTATAGTCCTACAGTCTTCACACTTTATACGGATACAACTAGGTGAGGACCACATATATATACAAACACACTTATAGTCTTACAGTCTTCACACTTTATACTGATACAACTAGGTGAGGACCACACATATATACAAACACACTTATAGTCCTACAGTCTTCACACTTTATACTGGTACAACTAGGTGAGGACCACACATATATACAAACACATTTATAGTCCTACAGTCTTCACACTTTATACTGGTACAACTAGGTGAGGACCACACATATATACAAACACATTTATAGTCCTACAGTCTTCACACTTTATACTGGTACAACTAGGTGAGGACCACACATATATACAAACACACTTATAGTCCTACAGTCTTCACACTTTATACGGATACAACTAGGTGAGGACCACATATATATACAAACACACTTATAGTCCTACAGTCTTCACACTTTATACTGATACAACTAGGTGAGGACCACACATATATACCACTTATAGTCTTACAGTCTTCACACTTGATACTGATATAACTAGGTGAGGACCACACATATATACAAACGCACTTATAGTCTTACAGTCTTCACACTTGATACTGATACAACTATGTGAGGACCACACATATATACAAACACACTTATAGTCTTACAGTCTTTACACTTGATACTGATACAACTATGTGAGGACCACACATATATACAAACACACTTATAGTCTTACAGTCTTCACACTTGATACTGATACAACTAGGTGAGGACCACACATATATACAAACACACTTATAGTCTTACAGTCTTCACACTTTATACTGATACAACTAGGTGAGGAACACACATATATACAAACACACTTATAGTCTTACAGTCTTCACACTTGATACTGATACAACTAGGTGAGGACCACACATATATACAAACACACTTATAGTCTTACAGTCTTCACACTTTATACGGATACAACTAGGTGAGGACCACACATATATACAAACACACTTATAGTCTTACAGTCTTCACACTTTATACGGATACAACTAGGTGAGGACCACACATATATACAAACACACTTATAGTCTTACAGTCTTCACACTTTATACGGATACAACTAGGTGAGGACCACCCATATATACAAACACACTTATTGTCCTACAGTCTTCACACTTTATACTGGTACAACTAGGTGAGGACCACACATATATACAAACGCACTTATAGTCTTACAGTCTTCACACTTTATACTGGTACAACTAGGTGAGGACCACACATATATGCAAACACACTTATAGTCCTACAGTCTTTACACTTTATACTGGTACAATTAGGTGAGCCCCACACATATATACAAACACACTTATAGTCCTACAGTCTTCACACTTGATACTGATACAACTAGGTCAGGACCACATATATATACAAACACACTTATAGTCCTACAGTCTTCACACTTTATACTGGTACAACTAGGTGAGGACCACACATATATACAAACACACTTATATTCCTACAGTCTTCACACTTGATACTGATACAACTAGGTCAGGACCACATATATATACAAACACACTTATAGTCTTACAGTCTTCACACTTGATACTGACACAACTAGGTCAGGACCACATATATATACAAACACACTTATAGTCCTACAGTCTTCACACTTTATACTGATACAACTAGGTGAGGACCACACATATATACAAACACACGCATAGTCCTACAGTCTTCACACTTTATACTGGAACAACTAGGTGAGGACCACACATATATACAAACACACTTATAGTCTTACAGTCTTCACACTTTATACTGATACAACTAGGTGAGGACCACAAATATATACAGACACATTTATAGCCTTACAGTCTTCACACTTGATACTGATACAACTAGTTGAGGACCACACATATATAGAAACACACGTATAGTCCTACAGTCTTCACACTTTATACTGGTACAACGAGGTGAGGACCACACATATATACAAACACACTTATAGTCCTACAGTCTTCACACTTGATACTGATACAACTAGGTGAGAACCACATATATATACAAACACACTTATAGTCTTACAGTCTTCACACTTTATACTGATAGAACTAGGTCAGGACAACATATATATACAAACACATTTATAGTTTTACAGTCTTCACACTTGATACTGGTACAACTAGGTGAGGACCACATATATATACAAACACACTTATAGCCTTACAGTCTTCACACCTTATACTGATACAACTAGGTGAGGACTACACATATATATACAAACTCACTTATAGTTCTACAGTCTTCACACTTTATACTGATACAACTAGGTGAGGACCACACATATATACAAACACATTTATAGTCTTACAGTCTTCACACTTGATACTGATACAACTAGGTGAGGACCACACATATATACAAACACACTTATAGTCTTACAGTCTTCACACTTTATACTGATACAACTAGGTGAGGACCACAAATATATACAGACACATTTATAGCCTTACAGTCTTCACACTTGATACTGATACAACTAGGTGAGGACCACATATATATACAAACACACTTTCAGTACTACAGTCTTCACACTTTATACTGATACAACTAGATGAGGAACACATATATATATACAAACACACTTATAGTCCTACAGTCTTCACATTTGATACTGACACAACTATGTGAGGACCACATATATATACCAACACACTTTCAGTACTACCGTCTTCACACTTTATACTGATACAACTAGGTGAGGACCACACATATATACAAACACACTTATAGTCTTACAGTCTTCACACTTAATATACTGATACAACTAGGTGAGGACCACACATATATACAAACACACTTATAGTCCTACAGTCTTCACACTTAATATACTGATACAACTAGGTGAGGACCACACATATATACAAACACACTTATAGTCTTACAGTCTTCACACTTAATATACTGATACAACTATGTGAGGACCACACATATATACCAACACACTTTCAGTACTACCGTCTTCACACTTTATACTGATACAACTAGGTGAGGACCACACATATATACAAACACACTTATAGTCTTACCGTCTTCACACTTTATACTGATACAACTAGGTGAGGACCACACATATATACAAACGCACTTATAGTCCTACAGTCTTCACACTTTATACTGATACAACTAGGTGAGGAACACATATATATACAAACACTTATAGTCTTACAGTCTTCACATTTGATACTGATACAACTAGGTGAGGACCACACATATATACAAACACTTATAGTTGTACAGTCTTCACTCTGGATACTGATACAACTAGGTGAGGAACACATATATATACAAACACACTTATAGTATTACAGTCTTCACACTTTATACTGATACAACTGCGTGAGGACCACAAATATATACAAACACATGTATAGTCCTACAGTCCACACACTTTATACTGATACAACTAGGTGAGGACTACACACATATACAAACACACTTATAGTCCTACAGTCTTCACACTTGATACTGATACAACTAGGTGAGGACCACACATATATACAAACACATGTATAGTCCTACAGTCTTCACACTTGATACTGATACAACTAGGTGAGGACCACACATATATACAAACACACTTATAGTCCTACAGTCCACACACTTTATACTGATACAACTAGGTGAGGACCACACATATATACAAACACACTTATGGTCTTACAGTCTTCACACTTTATACTGATACAACTATGTGAGGACCACATATATATACAAACGCACTTATAGTCTTACAGTCTTCACACTTTATACTGGTACAACTAGGTGAGGACCACACATATATACAAACACATGTATAGTCCTACAGTCTTCACACTTTATACTGGTACAACTAGGTGAGGACCACACATATATACAAACACACTTATAGTCCTACAGTCTTCTCACTTTATACTGATACAACTAGGTGAGGACCACACATATATACAAACACACTTATGGTCTTACAGTCTTCACACTTTATACTGATACAACTATGTGAGGACCACATATATATACAAACGCACTTATAGTCTTACAGTCTTCACACTTTATACTGGTACAACTAGGTGAGGACCACACATATATACAAACACACTTATAGTCTTACAGTCTTCACACTATATACTGGTACAACTAGGTGAGGACCACACATATATACAAACACACTTATAGTCCTACAGTCTTCACACTTTATACTGGTACAACTAGGTGAGGACCACACATATATACAAACACATTTATAGTCCTACAGTCTTCACACTTTATACTGGTACAACTAGGTGAGGACCACACATATATACAAACACATTTATAGTCCTACAGTCTTCACACTTTATACGGATACAACTAGGTGAGGACCACACATATATACAAACACATTTATAGTCCTACAGTCTTCACACTTTATACTGGTACAACTAGGTGAGGACCACACATATATACAAACACACTTATAGTCCTACAGTCTTCACACTTTATACGGATACAACTAGGTGAGGACCACATATATATACAAACACACTTATAGTCCTACAGTCTTCACACTTTATACTGATACAACTAGGTGAGGACCACACATATATACAAACGCACTTATAGTCTTACAGTCTTCACACTTGATACTGATACAACTATGTGAGGACCACACATATATACAAACACACTTATAGTCTTAGAGTCTTCACACTTGATACTGATACAACTATGTGAGGACCACACATATATACAAACACACTTATAGTCTTACAGTCTTCACACTTGATACTGATACAACTAGGTGAGGACCACACATATATACAAACGCACTTATAGTCTTACAGTCTTCACACTTGATACTGATACAACTATGTGAGGACCACACATATATACCACTTATAGTCTTACAGTCTTCACACTTGATACTGATATAACTCGGTGAGGACCACACATATATACAAACGCACTTATAGTCTTACAGTCTTCACACTTGATACTGATATAACTAGGTGAGGACCACACATATATACAAACGCACTTATAGTCTTACAGTCTTCACACTTGATACTGATACAACTATGTGAGGACCACACATATATACAAACACACTTATAGTCTTACAGTCTTTACACTTGATACTGATACAACTATGTGAGGACCACACATATATACAAACACACTTATAGTCTTACAGTCTTCACACTTGATACTGATACAACTAGGTGAGGACCACACATATATACAAACACACTTATAGTCTTACAGTCTTCACACTTTATACTGATACAACTAGGTGAGGAACACACATATATACAAACACACTTATAGTCTTACAGTCTTCACACTTGATACTGATACAACTAGGTGAGGACCACACATATATACAAACACACTTATAGTCTTACAGTCTTCACACTTTATACGGATACAACTAGGTGAGGACCACACATATATACAAACACACTTATAGTCTTACAGTCTTCACACTTTATACGGATACAACTAGGTGAGGACCACACATATATACAAACACACTTATAGTCTTACAGTCTTCACACTTTATACGGATACAACTAGGTGAGGACCACCCATATATACAAACACACTTATAGTCTTACAGTCTTCACACTTTATACGGATACAACTAGGTGAGGACCACCCATATATACAAACACACTTATTGTCTTACAGTCTTCACACTTTATACGGATACAACTAGGTGAGGACCACATATATATACAAACACACTTATAGTCCTACAGTCTTCACACTTTATACGGATACAACTAGGTGAGGACCACCCATATATACAAACACACTTATTGTCCTACAGTCTTCACACTTTATACGGATACAACTAGGTGAGGACCACACATATATACAAACACACTTATAGTCTTACAGTCTTCACACTTTATACGGATACAACTAGGTGAGGACCACATATATATACAAACACACTTATAGTCCTACAGTCTTCACACTTTATACGGATACAACTAGGTGAGGACCACCCATATATACAAACACACTTATTGTCCTACAGTCTTCACACTTTATACTGGTACAACTAGGTGAGGACCACACATATATACAAACGCACTTATAGTCTTACAGTCTTCACACTTTATACTGGTACAACTAGGTGAGGACCACACATATATGCAAACACACTTATAGTCCTACAGTCTTCACACTTTATACTGGTACAACTAGGTGAGCCCCACACATATATACAAACACACTTATAGTCCTACAGTCTTCACACTTGATACTGATACAACTAGGTCAGGACCACATATATATACAAACACATTTATAGTTGTACAGTCTTCACACTTGATACTGGTACAACTAGGTGAGGACCACATATATATACAAACACACTTATAGTCTTACAGTCTTCACACCTTATACTGATACAACTAGGTGAGGACTACACATATATATACAAACTCACTTATAGTTCTACAGTCTTCATACTTTATACTGATACAACTAGGTGAGGACCACATATATATACAAACACATTTATAGTCTTACAGTCTTCACACTTTATACTGTTACAACTAGGTGAGGACCACACATATATGCAAACACACGTATAGTCCTACAGTCTTCACACTTTATACTGATACAACTAGGTGAGGACCACAAATATATACAGACACATTTATAGCCTTACAGTCTTCACACTTGATACTGATACAACTAAGTGAGGACCACATATATATACAAACACACTTTCAGTACTACAGTCTTCACACTTTATACTGATACAACTAGATGAGGAACACATATATATATACAAACACACTGATAGTCCTACAGTCTTCACATTTGATACTGATACAACTATGTGAGGACCACATATATATACAAACACACTTTCAGTACTACAGTCTTCACACTTTATACTGATACAACTAGATGAGGAACACATATATATATACAAACACACTTATAGTCCTACAGTCTTCACATTTGATACTGATACAACTATGTGAGGACCACATATATATACAAACACACTTTCAGTACTACAGTATTCACACTTTATACGGATACAACTAGGTGAGGACCACATATATATACAAACACACTTTCAGTACTACAGTCTTCACACTTTATACTGATACAACTAGATGAGGAACACATATATATATACAAACACACTTATAGTCCTACAGTCTTCACATTTGATACTGATACAACTATGTGAGGACCACATATATATACAAACACACTTTCAGTACTACAGTCTTCACACTTTATACTGATACAACTAGATGAGGAACACATATATATATACAAACACACTGATAGTCCTACAGTCTTCACATTTGATACTGATACAACTATGTGAGGACCACATATATATACAAACACACTTTCAGTACTACAGTCTTCACACTTTATACGGATACAACTAGGTGAGGACCACATATATATACAAACACACTTTCAGTACTACAGTCTTCACACTTTATACTGATACAACTAGGTCAGGACCACACATATATACAAACACACTTATAGTCTTACAGTCTTCACACTTGATACTGGTACAACTAGGTGAGGACCACACATATATACAAACACACTTATAGTCTTACAGTCTTCACACTTTATACTGATACAACTATGTGAGGACCACATATATATACAAACGCACTTATGGTCTTACAGTCTTCACACTTTATACTGATACAACTATGTGAGGACCACATATATATACAAACGCACTTATAGTCCTACAGTCTTCACACTTTATACTGATACAACTAGGTGAGGACCACACATATATACAAACACACTTATGGTCTTACAGTCTTCACACTTTATACTGATACAACTATGTGAGGACCACATATATATACAAACGCACTTATAGTCTTACAGTCTTCACACTTTATACTGGTACAACTAGGTGAGGACCACACATATATACAAACACTTTTATAGTCCTACAGTCTTCACACGTTATACTGGTACAACTAGGTGAGGACCACACACATATACAAACACACTTATAGTCCTACAGTCTTCACACTTTATACTGGTACAACTAGGTGAGGACCACACATATATACAAACACACTTATAGTCCTACAGTCTTCACACTTTATACTGATACAACTAGGTGAGGACCACACATATATACAAACACACTTATGGTCCTACAGTCTTCACACTTTATACTGGTACAACTAGGTGAGGACCACATATATATACAAACGCACTTATAGTCTTACAGTCTTCACACTTTATACTGGTACAACTAGGTGAGGACCACACATATATACAAACACACTTATAGTCCTACAGTCTTCACACGTTATACTGGTACAACTAGGTGAGGACCACACACATATACAAACACACTTATAGTCCTACAGTCTTCACACTTTATACTGGTACAACTAGGTGAGGACAACACATATATACAAACACACTTATAGTCCTACAGTCTTCACACTTTATACTGATACAACTAGGTGAGGACCACACATATATACAAACACACTTATGGTCTTACAGTCTTCACACTTTATACTGATACAACTATGTGAGGACCACATATATATACAAACGCACTTATAGTCTTACAGTCTTCACACTTTATACTGGTACAACTAGGTGAGGACCACACATATATACAAACACACTTATAGTCCTACAGTCTTCACACTTTATACTGGTACAACTAGGTGAGGACCACACATATATACAAACACACTTATAGTCCTACAGTCTTCACACTTTATACGGATACAACTAGGTGAGGACCACATATATACAAACACACTTATAGTCTTACAGTCTTCACACTTTATACTGATACAACTAGGTGAGGACCACACATATATACAAACGCACCTATAGTCTTACAGTCTTCACACTTTATACTGATACAACTATGTGAGGACCACATATATATACAAACGCACTTATAGTCTTACAGTCTTCACACTTTATACTGGTACAACTAGGTGAGGACCACACATATATACAAACACACTTATAGTCTTACAGTCTTCACACTTTATACTGATACAACTAGGTGAGGACCACACATATATACAAACGCACTTATAGTCTTACAGTCTTCACACTTTATACTGATACAACTATGTGAGGACCACATATATATACAAACGCACTTATAGTCTTACAGTCTTCACACTTTATACTGATACAACTAGGTGAGGACCACACATATATACAAACACACTTATGGTCTTACAGTCTTCACACTTTATACTGATACAACTATGTGAGGACCACATATATATACAAACGCACTTATAGTCTTACAGTCTTCACACTTTATACTGGTACAACTAGGTGAGGACCACACATATATACAAACACATGTATAGTCCTACAGTCTTCACACTTTATACTGGTACAACTAGGTGAGGACCACACATATATACAAACACACTTATAGTCCTACAGTCTTCACACTTTATACGGATACAACTAGGTGAGGACCACATATATATACAAACGCACTTATAGTCTTACAGTCTTCACACTTTATACTGATACAACTAGGTGAGGACCACACATATATACAAACACACTTATAGTCCTACAGTCTTCACACTTTATACGGATACAACTAGGTGAGGACCACATATATATACAAACGCACTTATAGTCTTACAGTCTTCACACTTTATACTGATACAACTAGGTGAGGACCACACATATATACAAACACACTTATAGTCCTACAGTCTTCACACTTTATACGGATACAACTAGGTGAGGACCACATATATATACAAACGCACTTATAGTCTTACAGTCTTCACACTTTATACTGATACAACTAGGTGAGGACCACACATATATACAAACGCACTTATAGTCTTACAGTCTTCACACTTTATACTGATACAACTATGTGAGGACCACATATATATACAAACGCACTTATAGTCTTACAGTCTTCACACTTTATACTGATACAACTTGGTGAGGACCACACATATATACAAACACACTTATGGTCTTACAGTCTTCACACTTTATACTGATACAACTATGTGAGGACCACATATATATACAAACGCACTTATAGTCTTACAGTCTTCACACTTTATACTGGTACAACTAGGTGAGGACCACACATATATACAAACACATGTATAGTCCTACAGTCTTCACACTTTATACTGGTACAACTAGGTGAGGACCACACATATATACAAACACACTTATAGTCCTACAGTCTTCACACTTTATACGGATACAACTAGGTGAGGACCACATATATATACAAACGCACTTATAGTCTTACAGTCTTCACACTTTATACTGATACAACTAGGTGAGGACCACACATATATACAAACACACTTATAGTCCTACAGTCTTCACACTTTATACGGATACAACTAGGTGAGGACCACATATATATACAAACGCACTTATAGTCTTACAGTCTTCACACTTTATACTGATACAACTAGGTGAGGACCACACATATATACAAACACACTTATAGTCCTACAGTCTTCACACTTTATACGGATACAACTAGGTGAGGACCACATATATATACAAACGCACTTATAGTCCTACAGTCTTCACACTTTATACGGATACAACTAGGTGAGGACCACACATATATACAAACGCACTTATAGTCTTACAGTCTTCACACTTGATACTGATACAACTAGGTGAGGACCACATATATATACAAACGCACTTATAGTCCTACAGTCTTCACACTTTATACGGATACAACTAGATGAGGACCACACATATATACAAACACATTTATAGTCCTACAGTCTTCACACTTTATACTGATACAACTATGTGAGGACCACATATATATACAAACGCACTTATAGTCCTACAGTCTTCACACTTTATACTGATACAACTATGTGAGGACCACATATATATACAAACACACTTATAGTCCTACAGTCTTCACACTTTATACGGATACAACTAGGTGAGGACCACACATATATACAAACACACTTATAGTCTTACAGTCTTCACACTTTATACGGATACAACTAGGTGAGGACCACATATATATACAAACGCACTTATAGTCCTACAGTCTTCACACTTTATACGGATACAACTAGATGAGGACCACACATATATACAAACACATTTATAGTCCTACAGTCTTCACACTTTATACTGATACAACTATGTGAGGACCACATATATATACAAACGCACTTATAGTCCTACAGTCTTCACACTTTATACTGATACAACTATGTGAGGACCACATATATATACAAACGCACTTATAGTCCTACAGTCTTCACACTTTATACTGGTACAACTATGTGAGGACCACACATATATACAAACACACTTATAGTCCTACAGTCTTCACACTTTATACTGATACAACTATGTGAGGACCACATATATATACAAACGCACTTATAGTCTTACAGTCTTCACACTTTATACTGGTACAACTAGGTGAGGACCACACATATATACAAACACACTTATGGTCTTACAGTCTTCACACTTTATACTGATACAACTATGTGAGGACCACATATATATACAAACGCACTTATAGTCTTACAGTCTTCACACTTTATACTGGTACAACTAGGTGAGGACCACACATATATACAAACACACTTATAGTCCTACAGTCTTAACACTTTATACTGGTACAACTAGGTGAGGACCACACATATATACAAACACACTTATAGTCCTACAGTCTTCACACTTTATACTGGTACAACTAGGTGAGGACCACACATATATACAAACACACTTATAGTCTTACAGTCTTCACACTTTATACTGGTACAACTAGGTGAGGACCACACATATATACAAACACACTTATAGTCCTACAGTCTTCACACTTTATACTGGTACAACTAGGTGAGGACCACACATATATACAAACACACTTATAGTCCTACAGTCTTCACACTTTATACTGGTACAACTAGGTGAGGACCACACATATATACAAACACACTTATAGTCCTATAGTCTTCACACTTTATACTGGTACAACTAGGTGAGGACCACACACATATACAAACACACTTATAGTCCTACAGTCTTCACACTTTATACTGATACAACTAGGTGAGGACCACACATATATACAAACACACTTATGGTCTTACAGTCTTCACACTTTATACTGATACAACTATGTGAGGACCACATATATATACAAACGCACTTATAGTCTTACAGTCTTCACACTTTATACTGGTACAACTAGGTGAGGACCACACATATATACAAACACACTTATAGTCCTACAGTCTTCACACTTTATACTGGTACAACTAGGTGAGGACCACACATATATACAAACACACTTATAGTCCTACAGTCTTCACACTTTATACGGATACAACTAGGTGAGGACCACATATATATACAAACACACTTATAGTCTTACAGTCTTCACACTTTATACTGATACAACTAGGTGAGGACCACACATATATACAAACACACTTATAGTCCTACAGTCTTCACACTTTATACTGGTACAACTAGGTCAGGACCACAAATATATACAAACACACTTATAGTCCTACAGTCTTCACACTTTATACTGGTACAACTAGGTCAGGACCACACATATATACAAACACACTTATGGTCTTACAGTCTTCACACTTTATACTGATACAACTATGTGAGGACCACACATATATACAAACACACTTATAGTCCTACAGTCTTCACACTTTATACGGATACAACTAGGTGAGGACCACATATATATACAAACACACTTATAGTCTTACAGTCTTCACACTTTATACTGATACAACTAGGTGAGGACCACACATATATACAAACACACTTATAGTCCTACAGTCTTCACACTTTATACTGGTACAACTAGGTGAGGACCACACATATATACAAACACATTTATAGTCCTACAGTCTTCACACTTTATACTGGTACAACTAGGTGAGGACCACACATATATACAAACACATTTATAGTCCTACAGTCTTCACACTTTATACTGGTACAACTAGGTGAGGACCACACATATATACAAACACACTTATAGTCCTACAGTCTTCACACTTTATACGGATACAACTAGGTGAGGACCACATATATATACAAACACACTTATAGTCCTACAGTCTTCACACTTTATACTGATACAACTAGGTGAGGACCACACATATATACCACTTATAGTCTTACAGTCTTCACACTTGATACTGATATAACTAGGTGAGGACCACACATATATACAAACGCACTTATAGTCTTACAGTCTTCACACTTGATACTGATACAACTATGTGAGGACCACACATATATACAAACACACTTATAGTCTTACAGTCTTTACACTTGATACTGATACAACTATGTGAGGACCACACATATATACAAACACACTTATAGTCTTACAGTCTTCACACTTGATACTGATACAACTAGGTGAGGACCACACATATATACAAACACACTTATAGTCTTACAGTCTTCACACTTTATACTGATACAACTAGGTGAGGAACACACATATATACAAACACACTTATAGTCTTACAGTCTTCACACTTGATACTGATACAACTAGGTGAGGACCACACATATATACAAACACACTTATAGTCTTACAGTCTTCACACTTTATACGGATACAACTAGGTGAGGACCACACATATATACAAACACACTTATAGTCTTACAGTCTTCACACTTTATACGGATACAACTAGGTGAGGACCACACATATATACAAACACACTTATAGTCTTACAGTCTTCACACTTTATACGGATACAACTAGGTGAGGACCACCCATATATACAAACACACTTATTGTCCTACAGTCTTCACACTTTATACTGGTACAACTAGGTGAGGACCACACATATATACAAACGCACTTATAGTCTTACAGTCTTCACACTTTATACTGGTACAACTAGGTGAGGACCACACATATATGCAAACACACTTATAGTCCTACAGTCTTTACACTTTATACTGGTACAATTAGGTGAGCCCCACACATATATACAAACACACTTATAGTCCTACAGTCTTCACACTTGATACTGATACAACTAGGTCAGGACCACATATATATACAAACACACTTATAGTCCTACAGTCTTCACACTTTATACTGGTACAACTAGGTGAGGACCACACATATATACAAACACACTTATATTCCTACAGTCTTCACACTTGATACTGATACAACTAGGTCAGGACCACATATATATACAAACACACTTATAGTCTTACAGTCTTCACACTTGATACTGACACAACTAGGTCAGGACCACATATATATACAAACACACTTATAGTCCTACAGTCTTCACACTTTATACTGATACAACTAGGTGAGGACCACACATATATACAAACACACGCATAGTCCTACAGTCTTCACACTTTATACTGGAACAACTAGGTGAGGACCACACATATATACAAACACACTTATAGTCTTACAGTCTTCACACTTTATACTGATACAACTAGGTGAGGACCACAAATATATACAGACACATTTATAGCCTTACAGTCTTCACACTTGATACTGATACAACTAGTTGAGGACCACACATATATAGAAACACACGTATAGTCCTACAGTCTTCACACTTTATACTGGTACAACGAGGTGAGGACCACACATATATACAAACACACTTATAGTCCTACAGTCTTCACACTTGATACTGATACAACTAGGTGAGAACCACATATATATACAAACACACTTATAGTCTTACAGTCTTCACACTTTATACTGATAGAACTAGGTCAGGACAACATATATATACAAACACATTTATAGTTTTACAGTCTTCACACTTGATACTGGTACAACTAGGTGAGGACCACATATATATACAAACACACTTATAGCCTTACAGTCTTCACACCTTATACTGATACAACTAGGTGAGGACTACACATATATATACAAACTCACTTATAGTTCTACAGTCTTCACACTTTATACTGATACAACTAGGTGAGGACCACACATATATACAAACACATTTATAGTCTTACAGTCTTCACACTTGATACTGATACAACTAGGTGAGGACCACACATATATACAAACACACTTATAGTCTTACAGTCTTCACACTTTATACTGATACAACTAGGTGAGGACCACAAATATATACAGACACATTTATAGCCTTACAGTCTTCACACTTGATACTGATACAACTAGGTGAGGACCACATATATATACAAACACACTTTCAGTACTACAGTCTTCACACTTTATACTGATACAACTAGATGAGGAACACATATATATATACAAACACACTTATAGTCCTACAGTCTTCACATTTGATACTGATACAACTATGTGAGGACCACATATATATACCAACACACTTTCAGTACTACCGTCTTCACACTTTATACTGATACAACTAGGTGAGGACCACACATATATACAAACACACTTATAGTCTTACAGTCTTCACACTTAATATACTGATACAACTAGGTGAGGACCACACATATATACAAACACACTTATAGTCCTACAGTCTTCACACTTAATATACTGATACAACTAGGTGAGGACCACACATATATACAAACACACTTATAGTCTTACAGTCTTCACACTTAATATACTGATACAACTATGTGAGGACCACACATATATACCAACACACTTTCAGTACTACCGTCTTCACACTTTATACTGATACAACTAGGTGAGGACCACACATATATACAAACACACTTATAGTCTTACCGTCTTCACACTTTATACTGATACAACTAGGTGAGGACCACACATATATACAAACGCACTTATAGTCCTACAGTCTTCACACTTTATACTGATACAACTAGGTGAGGAACACATATATATACAAACACTTATAGTCTTACAGTCTTCACATTTGATACTGATACAACTAGGTGAGGACCACACATATATACAAACACTTATAGTTGTACAGTCTTCACTCTGGATACTGATACAACTAGGTGAGGAACACATATATATACAAACACACTTATAGTATTACAGTCTTCACACTTTATACTGATACAACTGCGTGAGGACCACAAATATATACAAACACATGTATAGTCCTACAGTCCACACACTTTATACTGATACAACTAGGTGAGGACTACACACATATACAAACACACTTATAGTCCTACAGTCTTCACACTTGATACTGATACAACTAGGTGAGGACCACACATATATACAAACACATGTATAGTCCTACAGTCTTCACACTTGATACTGATACAACTAGGTGAGGACCACACATATATACAAACACACTTATAGTCCTACAGTCCACACACTTTATACTGATACAACTAGGTGAGGACCACACATATATACAAACACACGTATAGTCCTACAGTCTTCACACTTTATACTGATACAACTAGGTGAGGAACACATATATATACAAACACTTATAGTCTTACAGTCTTCACATTTGATACTGATACAACTAGGTGAGGACCACACATATATACAAACACTTATAGTTGTACAGTCTTCACTCTGGATACTGATACAACTAGGTGAGGAACACATATATATACAAACACACTTATAGTATTACAGTCTTCACACTTTATACTGATACAACTGCGTGAGGACCACACATATATACAAACACATGTATAGTCCTACAGTCCACACACTTTATACTGATACAACTAGGTGAGGACTACACACATATACAAACACACTTATAGTCCTACAGTCTTCACACTTGATACTGATACAACTAGGTGAGGACCACACATATATACAAACACATGTATAGTCCTACAGTCTTCACACTTGATACTGATACAACTAGGTGAGGACCACACATATATACAAACACACTTATAGTCCTACAGTCCACACACTTTATACTGATACAACTAGGTGAGGACCACACATATATACAAACACACGTATAGTCCTACAGTCTTCACACTTGATACTGATACAACTAGGTGAGGACCACACATATATACAAACACATGTATAGTCCTACAGTCCACACACTTTATACTGATACAACTAGGTGAGGACTACACATATATACAAACACACTTATAGTCTTACAGTCTTCACACTTTATACTGATACAACTAGGTGAGGACCACACATATATACAAACACACTTATAGTCTTACAGTCTTCACACTTTATACTGATACAACTAGGTGAGAACCACACATATATACAAACACATGTATAGTCCTACAGTCCACACACTTTATACTGATACAACTAGGTGAGGACTACACACATATACAAACACACTTATAGTCCTACAGTCTTCACACTTTATACTTATACAACTAGGTGAGGACTACACACATATACAAACACACTTATAGTCCTACAGTCTTCACACTTTATACTGATACAACTAGGTGAGAACCACACATATATACAAACACACGTATAGTTGTACAGTCTTCACACTTGATACTGATACAACTAGGTGAGGACCACAGATATATACAAACACATTTATAGTCCTACAGTCTTCACACTTTATAATGATACAACTAGGTAAGGACCACACATATATACAAACGCACTTATAGTCTTACAGTTTTGACACTTTATACTGATACAACATCTTTAAAAGAAGTAAAATGGGAAAGAACAAAAAAGGCAACAAAAAAAAACCTCTCCCGTTATAAGTAAAAGTGTAAATGGAAATATTCTTGATTCACCTGATTTACCTAGTTTAAAATTAAAATCGTAATGCTCTGACATTAAGAATATAATGTCTTTCGACATTAAGAGTATAATGTCTTTCACAAAAAAAACACGAGGCCCAAGAGGTCGTGTGTACACTCTACTTGCTAATATGGCTCTTATAACATAAATGAAACGAGTGACTATCGTCTTAAAGAGGCAACATATAGCATTTTTAACTATCAAGAGCCATAACTCCGCCGTTACTGGACCGATGAGGCTGGTTTTTGAACTTGGCAATTAAAGTTAATAAAAAAAAAAAAAAAAAAAAAAAAAAATTGAAAAATACAATTTTTTAACAAATTTAAAAAAAGGAAAAAATAATAAAGGAAAAAGAGGAAAATAGAAATCAAAAAATCTGGTAAAGTTTGGTAAAGATCAGATGAAAAATGAAGACCCTATCGCCTTAACAAGGCAAAATATAGCATTTTTAATGAAATCAAGGGCCATAACTCCGCTGTAACTTGTCCGATCTGGCTGGTTTTCAAATTTGTCCGTGCTTTCATTGCCATTAACAATCTGGTAAAGTTTGGTAAAGATCAGATGAAAAATGAAGGCTCTATCGTCTTAACGAGACAAAAGTTAACGACGGACGACGGACGGATGGACGACGGACAACTCGGCATCCCATAAAGGCCAGTAGAGCTAAAAACATAGTTAGATAAATAGCTGTGTTATTATTTCATCGATTAGGCAAATGTCCGTATATTTTCAAATGTAGTGCAGTGTAGTGCAGTGCAGTGTAGTGTAGTGTAGTGTAGTGCAGTGCAGTGCAGTGTACACCGATGCTATCATTATTGTATTAATCGCAAATCTACAAAATATCAGGAAAGCGACCTATACACTCGCGTTAATAAGTGACTTTGTCTCGTCTAATAGATGTATAAATGAATTATCTATAAACACATTTCTTCAATAATTCATTAAAAAAAACACACGTTATTTCAGAGATAATACGTTAAAGTATCGTGTTTCATTAGGAAAAACTAGTCTTGAAAGACAGTGCCTTTTTCTACCTGTTATAAATTTCTTTATTATCGTAAAAAACGTAGTATGACCAGTTACATAGTTGTAGCTGAATATGTAATCTTTCAGATAGTGTAAAATTCAATACTATAGGATAACTATTAAAAACGTTATATGAGTTTTAAATCACTTGTACTCTATGTCTGATATACAGATTTAATCACACTAAAGTTCACATATCACCTTTGTCTATTTTACAAACCGCACTCAGTGACCGTGGTTAAGACACTCTTACTGCGCTTAATGATTAAAGTTTTATATTCTGTTAAAGGAAACTGGGAGGTTTTAGAAATACGCTCGTTCAGAAATTCGTCTGTCTGTTCATCCTAAACATAATACTATATTGCAACACCTTGAAACATGCATGTTCTTTCATGTCCTAAAAATAGAAACATTTCACAACATTGCATCATGTCTATTTCACAATATTTCATCATCTGATGACGTCATTCCGCGCATGTGAGGTCGTGATGCTCAACCGACCCCAATACTACTGTCCACTGTGTCAGTGACACGAAATATGAAAGGCGGATGTTGCAACCCTAAAGGTAACAACTGCACTAAAGGTAACTCCCTGACTAAAGGTAACAACGGCTGCAATAAAGGTAACACGATGTGTTTACCTGTACGAAAGGTAACACCTCCATGCCCTAAAGGCAATAACACATTCTTTTTTTTTTCTTTTCAGCTTTGAAAAATAGAAGCCCATTTATTTGGTGAGCAGAAGGTCGGGGAGGACCATCCCTCTGTACACCTTACAGCAATTCAATGTTATGTTTACAACATACTAGTTAAATAATATAATATATATATAGCTGTATCCTTAACGTATATGTACACATACACAAATCATTCACACTGAACACTCAACAGATATTTTCATGCATTTAAAAATATAAATAAAATTATTTATAGTTGCTCTACAAAATATGATTGTCTGCTGGCAAGTGTATAGTATTGTGGTAGTCTACTTAAATGTGTATGCGTTATTAATAAATATAATTTCACTATATTTAAGCTATGGGGAGATGTTATTGAGAAAGAAAAAAAGCGGGGAGGGGTGGGGGCATCTCAGCATGAGGTTTTTTACTAATATATATTTATTTAAAAAAGAAAAAAATGTTGCTAGGTTTTCATGTTAAGAAGTTATGAAAGTTTTCCCATGTTTTTAAGAAACAGTCATATTTATTTTCTGTAATTGCTATTTCTTCATCTGTTTTATAAAAAAGTTGTAGTCTAATTTTCAGTGTAGTGAGTGAGGCTAGGTGTTTTTTTTGAACATCGACAATAGTATAAATAGTACTTTGTTTCCAACAATATACGCTGATTTAGATCACTTTTCATCCTATATTCCAAAGATAAATGACCTCTTTTCAAAATCTATTTCTACATTATTTTGTTTTAACCAGTCCTTAAGGTTTGTCGGTATACTTTGTGAAAGCTGGCATTCCCATAGTAAATGTTAATTGTTTCACTGACTGATGAACAGAAAGAACAAAGTGAACTCTCTATTAATTTTATTTTATGGAGAAACTTGTTTGTTGCTAAAATATTGTGATTTATTCTTATCTGAAACCATTGTAAAGTTGTATCCTTTGTTATTGTGAAAGGCCATGTATAAATTTGACTCCATGTATCTTCGCTGAAGTTGTACATTCTAGTCCATGTGATTTTACCGGACATTCATTATTTTGCTTTAATATTTGATACATGTCTTTAACTCCTTTTTTATTTCTGAAATATATTTTTAGTGGAGTTGGTAGCACAGGAGTTTCTAACTTCGTTGTTCTTTTACTATCTGTTATTTCTTTCTGCATTTTTTTGATAGCTACCACTACTAACCCATTATAATGTAAATTTTTTAAATTTATTCCATATCAAAATTTTAAGTCATCATAAAATATATTTTCCCATCCTTTCCCATTAAGTCATTTATTATTCGTAAGCCCTTATTATACCATGATTTTATAAAAAATGCACTTGTGCCTATACATATACTTTTATTATAGAATATAACATATACTTTTATTATAGAATATAGGGCTGGATAGAAAAAAGTCCTCATTGGCTGGTTGATACTTTGATACAAAGTGTATGTGTGCCTTAAGGACTATTGGTCAGCCATCTTTGGAAAAAAAAATCCAAAATGGATGGGATATGATTAATTGAAATTTTCATCCAAATGCATATTGTAGGCATGAACATTGTCAATGATATATTAAATGACATTAATTACAACTATCTGGAACGTGACATAGTGTTACTTTGTTTTGTGCTAAATTAGTATAAGTAGAAATAAGTAGGTATACAGGTCCAACATTAACACCGAAATTGTAACTTTTCCTTTTATTATCTACGTGTTTTATATATTCGGAGATCCATGAACTCTCTCGTATGTTTCAGAAACGGTAATTTGTCAAAAATAACGGAAGCCCATTAGGGCCAAACCGATTCATTTTTATTTTCATTTTAATATATTTTTTCATAATCTTGAATTTTCAACTTATTAACTTGAATTTTCAACATTATCTCGAATTTTCAAAATAATATCTTGAATTTTCAACATATTATCTCGAATTTTCAAAATATTATCTTTTGAATTTTCAACACATTTTCTCGAATTGTCAAGCTTTTATCTTAGATACCGAAATTGTAACTTTTCCTTTTATTATCTACGTGTTTTATATATTCGGAGATCCATGAACTCTCTCGTATGTTTCAGAAACGGTAATTTGTCAAAAATAACGGAAGCCCATTAGGGCCAAACCGATTCATTTTTATTTTCATTTTAATATATTTTTTCATAATCTTGAATTTTCAACTTATTAACTTGAATTTTCAACATTATCTCGAATTTTCAAAATAATATCTTGAATTTTCAACATATTATCTCGAATTTTCAAAATATTATCTTTTGAATTTTCAACACATTTTCTCGAATTGTCAAGCTATTATCTTAGATACTGTTAGATTTCCAACATATTTTCTTGAATTTTCAACATATTTTCTTGAATGTTCAATTGAACATATTATCTCTAATTTTCAACTTGAGATATTAATATCTTGCATTTTCAACTTGTTAACTTGTATGTTCAACATATTAACTTGAAGATGCTATCTCGATTTTTTAAAATTAAAATGAATCGGTGTGGCCCTGATGGGCTTCCGTATTATTGATGCATGGGTAGTGCAAACATAGGTAAAGTAGCTTGATCAACCAGGTCGGTGTTCGAACTATACTTAATTAGTAACCTGCATACTATCTGATCGGATGATTGATTGATGTATTTGATTTGATTTGATTTGATTGGTGTTTTACGTCATTTTAGCACGTTTTAGGCCATGTATGATTTTTGTGGTAAAAACCACCCCATTTTTCCTAGATAAAGCCAGTACTGAATACGTCCCACCATCCGTAAGAATGGCTACTTTCTCACTTACATGTTGAACTCCCAGTGGGATTCGAACCCACAGCGGTGAGAGGCGAGAGGGTTTGAAACGCAACGTAGTTAAACTGGTGTAATTTGACCCCATCCAAATATGTTAAAGGTACGTATATTGAAAAGTGGTGATTACATGAGTCTACTTCACATGTTACATGTAGCATAGGAAATACGTATTTTAGTTTAAAAAATGGTTATATAGTGTGTGTGCATTTGCGATTTGCATGTGCGTGTATGAATTGCGATTTACGTTGGTAATCTCGCAAACGGTAATCGGACAACATAAGGAAATACAGTTACATGTTCATCCACAATTTGCATCGTTTAATATGAAACATTTCTTAAAATCTGGTTTTGACATAATGATGTTTCCATCCATTTTGTCAATTTACGTATAAAATTTGAAAAGACGTGCATCATAACTTTTATGTTATAATCTATACCACATCTAATATACTTTTAACATGTTTTAGAAGCAAATTAATTTATTTTGTCCATTAGTGTCATAATTATATGCTTGGGAAATTTTCATTACATATTAATTACAGTTTAACAAGATATGAGAGTGTTATCCAGACACAATACCTATCGTCGATAAAAGTTTATGCTCGTGATATTTACTTTACTTTATTTCAAACTGCTTAATTTCACAAATCAGTGAACAGATAAAGCAAATTACAGCAATAACATACATGTATAAATACATAACACAGTGACGGAACTAATAGGAAACGACTATTTACATATTATTAATGATAGTTGAGAAAAATAGTACATGAGTCAAGAAAATTACATTCACTTTTAACTATATTAATTTTTACATTTATTCAATTTTTAACAGTTCAGATAGATCTACTTATTTTACAGAAAGTCATCTGTTTTGTATCATAATTAATATAGATTTAACAGTTTTATTAAGTCTGTTTTATGTACTTAGATATTTATATATAGACATTTACCTATATATAACTGTTAATGGCTAATGTTGTAAAATTATATATGTAATACTACAATAGTGATTACATGTTATGTAAAGACAACAATTTAATAGTAGTTGAATAAACAACAACAACAAAACCTATAACTAGTGCTCATACTTGTAGATATTGAACAAATCGCCTGAAACACCTTTCCGAATATTGAAAGCTGTGTCTACGACGCTCAATAATATAAATAGTATATTAGACCTTGGGCCAGAACCCCAAAATTGACAATCCGGTACCATTTTGGTGGGCAAATTCTTACTATTGTCAATTTCGGGGCAATTTTATGGAGGTAAGGAAAATGCATTATAGCAATTTCAAAGTTACAGCTTTACATGATTGTAATGCATTTTTAAACATAACTCCCTTGAAAAAAATGAAAATCACAGAATGTCATAAAATGTCACTCAAAAAGTTATATTTAATATTTCTGTATTTTCACTATTAATAATTATGTAAAACAGTTAACAGCCCCGAAATATGACAAGTACAATCAGTTTAAATGACCTTGTTTTCTACTTTTTAGCCAAAAATCTGAATTTTACATTTTAATTTACCCCACCCACTTTTAGAGACTTTATACTTAACTTACAGATTTTCTGTTTGTTACATAAGCAATACACATATGTGTTATTTTGAGACAATACAATATATACTAAAAGAAAATAACAAAAATTCAAGTGTTTGTAATACTTTTTTTAAGTAAGCGATGGATAAAAGAACCCATTGAATTCTAAAATGAGTGCAATATTAAGTGATATTTTGGCATTTATAAGATATTACTTTGACATATATCACACTTGTAGTATTTTTTCGTATCTCAGTGATGAAATGTTCTAACAACAGATAAAAGTATGTTCATTTTATTAAATACTGTTCTATTGTATGGTCAATTAATGACTTTTCTTTGTTAAATATGCATATCAAATTGCCCCACCCCACTTAGGATTAAGATCAAAAATTATTCAAACGGACAAAGGTAAACATTGATACCAGTTTTAGTGTCAAATGGAAACTATTATCATGTTCTGAGTAAATGTTCAGGTAAATGGAAATTAAAAATCCATGACAATAAATTCTAAATTGCATTACGTGGTGGTATTACAGCTTTACTTGATTTCAAATGTGTTTTATAAGTGTACATGTATAGGAGTAAAATACCAACTTTCCTCAAAAATTATGTCTTCAATTATAAGCAACTGTGGATATATGACTAGAGTTTAAGTGTAAAATGTCAGATTTCGTACAATTTCTTTATAAATAGTATTGTGGTAATTAAGAACCTGTGAAAATAAAAGGAATACTTTAATAAAACCATTTTGGGATATTTGCTTTTGGTAACATGGATATATTGATGATGGCATGACACTACCAATTTCCATATTTACACAATAATATTTATATAGGATCATTCCAGTGTATACATGTATATAAGTGGTTTATTTGATTTATATATTTATTCTAGGTAGAACATGATTAACAATATAATATGTATTTATTCTATATAAACATATTGGCTGTTCAAAAAAGTAATTTTACCTAGCTGTGGAATTACCCCACCCACCCAATTTATAATGGGGAAGCTCACGTAAGTGTAAATGTGTATCACTGATTCATTTGATTTATATTCTTCTGTTAAACAAATTAAATTACAGATGCAATTGATTCTTATTTTTATTTTTTTTAACATCTTTAAGCACAATTAAACATCAAATTATACTAGAATTACATATATAAAGTGGGTGGGGTAAATTGAAGTTGTTTTCTTCACAAAAACATTTCCTTTTGATGTAAATGACAGATGTTTCGATACATTATAAAATATTTCCAATTTCATTATTTTAACCAATTAACTTTATTCTGAATACCTTGTCAGTTATTACTATTACAATGACATTTCTTTTATGCAACTTTTACAATAGGATGGGGTGTTTTGTACTTCTTTAAATTCGACCGTACATTTTGAAACCTGTTTTGCCATTTGATTATTTTTACAGCTATTAACATAAAATATTTCCGCATATTTTTTTCTGTGAAATATAAAATGAATAACCATGTTTTGTATGTTTTTACGTTCAACTTTTGCGTTTAGGTCACTTTTTCACAAATTGTATGCACTAGACCTTTCAAACTTTGCTTATAGTTGTATCTTGGGTCTTATATTGCAACCTGACAAAGCAAATGTGGATGTGACCTTGACCCTCCAAGCAAGGGGCAGATAACTTAATAAGTTTTACCATCAACTTTTGCGTTGAGGTCACTTTTTCACGAACTGTATGCACTAGACCTTTCAAATGTAGCTTATAGCTGTATATTGAGTGGTACATTGCAAAGTGACAAAGCAAATGTGGATGTGACTTTGACCCTCCAATAAAGGGGCAGATAACCTTAAAATTGTTACCTTCAATATTATTTTGCGTTTAGGTCACTTTCTTGCAATCTGTATGCACTACACCTTTCAAACTTTGTTTTTAGTTGTATCTTGGGTGATACATCACAACGTGACAAAGCAAATGTAGATGCGACCTTGACCCTCCAAGCAAAGGGCAGATAACCTTATAATTTTTACCTTCAACTTTTCCGTTTAGCTCACTTTTTCACAAACTGTATGCACTAAGACATTTCAAGTGGTACATTGCAACTTGACAAAGAAATGTGCATGTGACCTCGACCCTCCAAGCAATTGACAGGTAACTTAATAATGTTTACCTTCAACATTTGCGTTATGTCACTTTCTCTCAAACTTTATGCATTAAACCTTTTAAACTTCGCTTATAGTTGTTTCTTGGGTAATACATCACAACGTGTCAAAAAGCAAATGTGGCTGTGACCTTCACCATCCAAGCAAATGGCAGATACCCGGTAACTTTAATTGTTACATTTGCATCATTTTCTCATAGTGCCTCAGCATTTTTTTTAGTTATTAAAATGTTTACAAACCTTCGTTAGGCGAGACATGTGAATCCGCGGATTTCTTGTTTAACCATGTATGTACATCTTTATGTTTGCCGAAATAAATCTATCTATGTATCGTTTTCTAAGATGTTAGGATTTATATTGCTACACAGCCTTAAATTGACGACTGTCAGCACTCGCAAAACGTGATCAAACTAGAAGGCATTCACTGGTCAAACATTATCGGGTGAGACACATCTTACAACTTATCTGTGTCTATTACATGTATTAATAGAATGTGTATGGAGATGTGTAGGCGTATTTATTTGAGATTGAAGCTATGATTTTGCAACTGACATAGCAAATACTAAGTTTGATTTATTTTTAATTGATTATAAAAAGAAAATAGAATATAACTGTATTACCCTATTTGAATTTTTACTTTTAAAATGAGGGATTGCGAGGTGGGGATGGGGCGGCGGCGGTGGGACTAACATACCGAGGATTTGACAGAAATTAACTCCTGTTTGAATTGAATTGAATTGAATGTTGTTTAACGGCTCATCAACACAGTATAGGTTATTTAGAGCCGCCCCAGAGAGAGGGGAAGGATACATAGGAATCCGGGAACCTGCCCTACTCTTATTATCGAATAGATTCCTATGGTTCTTTAACGTGCTCGGAGACTCCTGTTTGAAAGGAATAGGCTGTTCCAGCCAAACTATTCGCACTACCACCACCTCACCGCCACCCTCTGGATTTAGACCCCGCACATAGAATGTCAACAAAATGCCCTTTAAACTTTTTTCTTCAAACATATCCTCAAACAAACCTACCCTGAAAAGAGCGTTTATTCAAACCTCGAACCACTAGAAAATCTACAAATACCCCCATGGATATTTTTACATAAAAAAAATCTCTGAAATTTCGGAAATACCTCCCTGGACCTTTTTCCTTTACCGCCACCCAACACACCTGAAAAATCCCGACAAGCCGACCTCATTACCTCGTTTACCTAAAAATCACCTCCTATAGAAAATATTTTTTACAACACCCCAGTCCCCTGGAAAATTTCGAAAATATCCCACTCACCAAAAAAAAAATCGAAAACCGGACACACCCATCACCTCACCCCGCCCCACCCTTAATGGGTGATGTTTCCTATGAATGAGTGTTTATAATGATGATGTTGATATGATTTAACATCAAATTGGATTTAAGGGATACTGTACAATTTAGATTAAAGGGGCATGTGCCAATAATTTTGGACTTTATTCTAATAGCGGATTTTAGAAATATTTGATATAATTTATGTGTATTCTGCAAGTGAATTTTGTTCATTGTACAATTGAAATAAATTTGTTGATTATAATTTAAAAATTGTTGCTGCTTGTTTTGCACTTCCTTTCCTGTTACATTTTACCCGTAACGGTTAGGAACGGATATTGCGTGCAGAGCCCAATTAGACCAACGATATGTACACCGGGGTACTGACTTAAGACAGAACCGGTACAGTACCAACCTTGGGGACTACCCTGTAAAATGTTGCTCCTAGGGTAGAAATTAAACATTTCTCTATTTCCCTGGGTACTCCCGTTGCTGCCACAACCCCATCCCTACCCAGGTGAGTGAAATAAATTATAAGTGCGTACTTGCTTTTACGTGTACTCTCCCAGTTATTACTTCTATCCTACAACATTTTCACAGGTACGAACATTCTAAAATATCTAAAAGAGCACAAAAAATGGAACGGGTGGGGAAGGTGGTGGGGTTCGGAGGGTTTTGTTATTACATTATTTTTGTTTTTCTAGATCTTTTTATAGAACGTAGATCAGACGTTTAGTCATCATCGTGATTGAAATGCGCTTTACATATTATTACGTATTTACCGTTTCAAAAATCGGCCTGTGACTGTTGCTTGTTTGAGTGAAACGGGACATGCGCAGTGAAGCAATCTATAAAATCGTAACATATGAAAATTGATTGATCTCATCATCATCATCATAATGAAAAAAACACAGCATATAACAGAAAAAGGACTTCATATCATAACAAATGCACCACGTATAAAGCCGTTTGTACCGAATATAATGCAATTGAAACCACCGAATATAAAGACGTATCCACCACGTATATTAAAATATATACCATATATAAAGTCAACAGAAGCACTGCATATAAATACAAACCTACTTCATAGAATGTTCAAAGGACCTCATATATATTAGATAAACTACTGAATATAGTAATAACTGGACAGCATATAATGGTTTATCTACTACATACAATGACTTATCTATCGCTTATACTGATTAATCTACTGCATATAAAAACTTTTCTACCACATATAAAGATTTATTTAAAACATATAATTAAAAATAAACTACATATCAAGAAAGATCTACCACACATAAAGGGAAATGCACTGCATATATTAATCGGCAACATCTTAAGACAGTCATGGCGTTCCATACAAGTTCATTGATCAGTATGGCAGATCATTAACACATCAATACATGTTGTGTATAACTGTATAAATAAACGTTTGTATACACACTTGGTTTTATATTTAATATCGTCATATAATGCTCAAATTGACACATCAACATCCTTCAAAAAAACTTTATCCAACCCATTTACTCAAATATTTCGTCTTCCTCTTCAATCTATTCGTCATCAAAATCTACCTCATGATCAAAGTTCATATCATATTTTCCTTGGTTGGAACATTCGCGTAGTCTGCACAGAGAAGTACATGTTCTGTTATGTACGTTTTATTGTAAAGTCTTATAACAATAAAATCAAATCATAAAGAACACTTTTATTTTAAAAGAAACACAACTAATGATTAATCATACTTCATAAGCATAATATGTTAAAAAAATCATTAAAAGGAAATCACAAGAGATAATCATTTTCACAATTTCCTCAGGTGGTTGTCTCCCTCGGATGAAAAAAATCGAGCAGGACTTACCCTATATTATTCCACTGACTAATTTCTTTGCCAGATATATACCAGTACAACACAGTTTATACTAGAGTGAGATTAAATTTTGTTAATATGGTAGAGCTATTTTAGATTTCATTTTCTGCCACACTAAAATACTAACATTGCAAGGTCATTGACATTAGCTAATGTTCATGAGGTTGGTCTGCTTTTACTTACCCTTACAACAGATATATGCAAACTATGAGGTCACTTTGGGTTAAAAACAAAAGATAAAGTTATGAAATTTAATAAGAAACATCTTTACCTTATTTGCTTGCTGTCTTTTTTTTTATTTCATGTTATTTTCTGCAATTGTTTACAGTTTTACTCTGCATAATTAATGGTGAATTTATTAACAAGGGAAGTAACTTTTCAAATACTTATTAAAGTATTCCTTTTATTTTCAAAGGTTTTTAATTTCCACAATACTATTTATAAAGAAATTGTAAGAAATCTGACATTTTACACTTAAACTCTAGTCATATATCCACCGCTGCTAATAAATGAAGACATAATTTTTGAGGAAAATCGGTATTTTACCCCTATACATGTACACTGTATAAAACACATTAGAAATCAAGTAAAGCTATAATACCACTAAGTAATGAAATTTAGAATTTATTGTCATGCATTTTTCATTTCCATTTTTTACCTGAACATTTACTCAGAACATGTTAATAGTTTCAATTTGACACTAAAACTGGTACCAATTTTCATCTTTGTCCATTTGAATAGTTTTTGATCTTAATCCTGAGTGTGTGGGGCAATTTGATATGCAAATTTAGCAAAGAAAGGTCATTAATTGACCCTAAAACAGAACAGTATTTAATAAACTGAACATACTTTTATCTGTTGTTAGAACATTTCGCCACTGAGATACGAAAAAATACTTCAGGTGTGATATATATCAAAGTAATGTGCTTATAAACGCCAAAATATCACTTAATATTGCACTCATTTTAGAATTCAATGGGTTCTTTTATCCATCGCTTACTTAAAAAATGTATTACAAACATTTGAATTCTTGTTATTTTCTTTTAGTATATGCTTTATTGTCTCAAAATAACACATACGTGTATTGCTTATGTAACAAACAGGAAATCTGTAAGTTAAGTATAAAATCTCTAAAAGTGGGTGGGGTAAATTTACATGTAAAATTCAGATTTTTGGCTAAAAAGAAGAAAACAAGGTCATTTAAACTGATTGTACTTGTCATATTTCGGGGCTGTTAACTGTTTTACATAATTATTAATAGTGAAAATACATAAAATATTTTAAAAAACTTTTTGAGTGACATTTTATGACATTCTGTGATTTTCATTTTTTTCAAGGGGGTTATGTTTAAAAACGAAATATGACAAGACATTGAGCGCAGTCTTTAGTTGAAATAGGATCGAAACTTAACGAAATACACTAAAGACTGTGTTCTATTATCGGTATACTAATTATCAAATATATATTTTTATCACAAACAAAAAGGTTGTATTGGTACATATATTTACACATATATTTACACTCAGAGTCGTTTTTTATTATTTAAATACATATACCAGAAATTATCAGTTTATCCCTTTAAAATAATTTGTTATTTTATTTTACTACAGAATACACTCAGTTTATTTAAATTACATTTATTTTCATTTGTGAACAATTCTATGAATTTCGGCATGTTTGGTCGTGAGTAAAAATATGTGTTAATATACTTTTTCTATCATTATGAAATAACGGGCATACTAAAACAAAATGAAACTCATCCCCAAGATCATTACATTGGGTGCATTTTCTGTCAGATGTTGGGATATTCCTCCATCTTCCGACCTCTATTGGTAACCTGTGATTTCTTGTTAAAAATGCTATAAGCTTCTTACAATTTAAAACTGTTAATGCTTTAATACAAAAACTTTGTTTAAAACCAGTTTTCAAATATTTGTAGATGTTTGTGTCCGAAGTACGACCAAGCTCGGAATGCCAATTTTGGATGAAGATATCTTTAAGTTTTTGGCTGAACGATTTAACGAACCACTTTCCATTTAAAAAGTCCTGGCTGTACCAAATTCCGGAAAAGCCAGACGTGCATAACATGTGTTTAATATTTTCTATCCAGGTAGTCTTGACGAGATCCGAATAATGTAGTTCTCTTATCAAAATATATAATTTTGAAGAGAGTTTCGTTGTACTGTCACTACTGATATTTTCTATTAATCTTGTGTATTAAAATGAAACAACTTGATATTATCTTAAATTTTATTTTCATAACCCTTTCCTACTGTTCTAGTTAATCAGTTTAAATGTTTTTTAATGGTATTGATTATGCATACAACTGTGATTCATTCAAAATATTGGGATTTGTCGTTCATCGACATAAATCCTTTTATTTAAGTGGGATTGATAATTTTCATAAACAATTTTCGCAATCCTGCTTATTCGTTTTTGGTTTATTAATGAGTGTGTTGAATCGAGCCATTATGTTGGCCATTGATGTTATGGTTGTCGTTGTGCCCTATACATTTAACTTCTGCTGCTATTATTCACTCTCCAGGGCTGATCATGAAACTATTATGAAAACAATTTATATAAATAACTTGTTTGTCACCATGTTGTTAATGAAAATTAATGTTGAATCAAGCCATTATGTTGGTCATTGATGTTATGGTTGTCGTTGTGCCCTATACATTTAACTTCTGCTATTATTCACTCTCCAGGGCTGATCATGAAATTATTATGAAAACAATTTATATAAATAACTTGTTTGTCACCATGTTGTTAATGAAAATTAATGTTGAATCAAGCCATTATGTTGGCCATTGATGTTATGGTTGTCGTTGTGCCCTATACATTTAACTTCTGCTATTATTCACTCTCCAGGGCTGATCATGAAACTATTATGAAAACAATTTATATAAATACCCTGTTTGTCACCATGTTGTTAATGAAAATTAATGTTGAATCAAGCCATTATGTTGGCCATTGATGTTATGGTCGTCGTTGTGCCCTTTACATTTAACTTCTGCTGCTATTATTCACTGTCCAGGGATGATGATGAATGTAAAAAGATGAATTTGTTACTGTCGACCCTCCATGCTTAAACCCCTATAGAACTCGCCATTTTTATCTCATTTAAAAATAATATATATATATATAAAATAAATATAACATATAATTAACAAGAAATGTCACAGTAAGTGACAAATGCCCCCTAAGTGACCTTTGACCTTTTAAGTGTGACATTGACCTTGGAGCCACGGACCTGGATTGTGTGCGCGACACGTCGTCTGGTTGTGGGAGGACTTGTGCCAAGTTATTTAAAAATCCGTCCAGGAATTGACCGGACACAATTTGACCTTTGACCTACATGTGACCTTGACCTTGGAACCACGGACCTGGATTTTGTGCGTGACACATCATGTTGTTGTGGTGATGAGCACTTGTGCCAAGTTATTTCAAAATCCGTCAAGGAATGCCAGAGTTATTGACCGGACACGATTTGACATTTGACCTCTAAGTGTGATATTGACCTTAGAGCCACGGACCTGGGTTTTGTGCGCGACACGTCGTGTTGTTGTGGTGAGCACATTTGCCAAGTTATTTGAAAATCTTTTCAGGAATGACAGAGTTATTAACCGGACACAATTTGACAGTGGACCTCTAAGTGTGACCTTGACCCTGGAGCTACGGACCTGGGTTTTGTGCGCGACATGTCGTCTTGTTGTGGTGAGCACTTGTGCCATGTTATTTGAAAATATGTCCATGAATGTCAGAGTAATTAACCGGACACAAAAGCAGTTTATTTTGACTTTTGATCTCTAAGTGTGACCTTGACCTTAGAGCAACATGCCTGGACTTTGTGCGCGACACGTCGTCTTGTTGTGGTGAGCACTTGTGCCAATTTCTTTGAAAATCGGTCCAGGAATGCCAGAGTTATTGACCGGACACCATTTGATCTTTGACCTCTAAGTGTGACCTTGACCTTAAAGCCACAGACCTGGATTTTGTGCACGACACGTCTTGTTGAGGTGAGCACTAGTGCCAACTGCCAAGTTATCTGAAAATCCGTTCAGGAATGCCAGAGTTATTGACCGGACATGATCTGACATTTGACCACTAAGTGTGACCTTGACCTTGGAGCCACGGACCTGGGTTTGTGTGCGACACGTCGTCTTGTTGAATTGAGCACTTGTGCCAAGTTATTTGAAAATCAGTCCATGAATGTCAGAGTTATTAACCGGACACGAAAGCAGTTTATTTTGACCTTTGACCTCTAAGTATGACCTTGACCTTGGAGCCACGGACCTGGATTTTTGGTGCCACAGACCTGGATTTTGTGCTCGACACATCGTCTTATTGTGGTGAGTACTTGTGCCAAGTTATTTGAAAATCTGTCTTGGAAAGCCAGAGTTATTGACCGGACACAATTTGACCTTTGACCTATGTGTGACCTTGACCTTGGAGCCACGGACGACCCGGATTTTGTGCGCGACACATCATGTTGTTGTGGTGAGCACTTGTGCCCAGTTATTTCAAAATCCGTCAAGGAATGCCAGAGTTACTGACTTGACACGATTTGACCTTTGATCTCTAAGTGTGACGTTGACCTTAGATTCATGGACCTGGGTTTTGTGTGCGACACGTCGTGTTGTTGTGGTGAGCACTTGTGCCAAGTTATTTGAAAATCTGTCCATGCATGTCAGAGTTATTAACCGGACACGAAAGCAGTTTATTTTTACCTTTGACCTCTAAGTGTGACCTTGACCTTGGAGCCACGGACCTGGATTTTTGGGGCAACAGACCTGGATTTTGTGCTCGACACATCGTCTTATTGTGGTGAGCACTTGTGCCAAGTTATTTGAAAATCCGTCCAGGAATGCCAGAGTTACTGACCGGACACGATTTGACTTTTGACCTATGTGTGACCTTGACCTTGGAGCCACGGATGACCCGAATAATTTTGTGCGTGACACATCATGTTGTTGTGGTGAGCACTTGTGCCAAGTTATTTCAAAATCCTTCAAGGAATGCCAGAGTTATTGACCAGACACGATTTGACGTTTGATCTCTAAGTGTGACCTTGACCTTGGAGCCACGGACCCGGGTTTTGTGCGCGACACGTCGTGTTGTTGTGTTGAGCACTTGTGCCAAGTTATTTGAAAATCTGTCCATGCATGTCAAAGTTATTGACCGGACACGAAAGCAGTTTATTTTGACCTTTGACCTCTATGTGTGACCTTGTACATGGAGCCACAGACCAGGATTTTTGGGGCCACAGACCTGGATTTTGTGCTCGACACATCGTCTTATTGTGGTGAGCACTTGTGCCAAGTTATTTGAAAATCCGTCCAGGAACGCCAGAGTTATTGACCGGACACGATTTGAACTTTGACCTATGTGTGCCCTTGACCCTGGAGCTACGGACCTGGGTTTTGTGCGTGACATGTCGTCTTGTTTTGATGAGCACTTGTGCCAAGTTATTTGAAAATCTGTCCTTGAATGTCAGAGTTATTAACCGGACACGAAAGCAGTTTATTTTGACATTTGACCTCTAAGTGTGACCTTGACCTTGGAGCAACGTACCTGGATTTTGTGCGCGACACGTCGTCTTGTCGTGGTGAGCACTTGTGCCGAGTTATTTGAAAATCCGTCCAGGAATTTCGGAGTTATTGACCGGACACAATTTGATCTTTGACCTCTAAGTGTGACCTTGACTTTAGAGCCACGGACCTGGATTTAGTGCATGACACGTCTTGTTGTGGTGAGTATCTGTGCCAAGTTATTTGAAATCCGTTCAGGAATGTCAGAGTTATTGACCGGACACGCTTTGACATTCGAGCACTAAGTGTGACCTTGACCTTGGAGCCACGGACCTGGGTTATGTGCGCGACACGTCGTGTTGTTGTGGTGAGCACTTGTGCAAAGTTATTTGAAAATATGTCAATGAATGTCAGAGTTATTAACTGGACACGAAAGCAGTTTATTTTGACCTCTAAGTGTGACCTTGACCTTGGAGCCACGGACCTGGATTTTTGGGGCCACAGTCCTGGATTTTGTGCTCGACACATCGTCTTATTGTGGTGAGCATTTGTGCCAAGTTATTTGAAAATCTGTCCAGGAATGCCAGAGTTACTGACCGGACACGATTTGACTTTTGACCTATGTGTGACCTTGATCTTGGAGCCACGGACGACCCGAATTTTGTGCGCGACACATCAGGTTGTTGTGGTGAGCACTTGTGTCAAGTTATTTCAAACTCCTTCAAGGAATGCCAGAGTTATTGACCGGACACGATTTGACGTTTGATTTCAAATGTGACCTTGACCTTGGAGCCATGGACCCGGGTTTTGTGCGCGACACGTCGTCTTGTTGTGGTGAGCACTTGTGCCAAGTAATTTGAAAATCTGTCGATGCATGTCAAAGTTATTAACCGGACACGAAAGCAGTTTATTTTGACCTTTAACCTCTAAGTGTGACCTT
Source organism: Cyrtodaria siliqua (assembly GCA_037043455.1). Lineage (NCBI taxonomy): Eukaryota > Metazoa > Mollusca > Bivalvia > Adapedonta > Hiatellidae > Cyrtodaria > Cyrtodaria siliqua. The sequence continues at coordinate 81,503 of JAWPHD010002704.1, forward strand.
GACCTTGGAGCCACATGCCTGGGTTTTTGGGGCCAAAGACCTGGATTTTGTGCTCGACACATCGTCTTATTGTGGTGAGCACTCATGGCAAGTTATTTGAAAATCCGTCCAGGAATGCCAGAGTTATTGACCGGACACGATTTGAACTTTGACCTAAGTGTGACCTTGACTTTGGAGCCACGGACCCGGATTTTGTGCGCGACACATCATGTTGTTGTGGTGAGCATTTGTGCCACGTTATTTCAAAATCCGTCAAAGAATGCCAGAGTTATTGACCGGACACGATTTGATATTTGACCTCTAAGTGTGACCTTGACTTTGGAGCCACGGACCTGGATTTTGTGCACAACACGTCTTCTTGTGGTGAGCACTTGTGCCAATTTATTTGAAAATCTGTCCATGCATGTCAGAGTTATGGACCGGACACGAAAGCAGTTTATTTTGAACTTTGACTGCTGTGACCTTGACCTTTGAGCCACAGACCTGGATTTTTGTGGGGCCACAGACCTGGATGTTGTGCTCGACACATCGTATTATTGTGGTGAGCACTTGTGCCAAGTTATTTGAAAATCCATTTAGGAATGCCAGAGTTTTTGACTGGACTCGATTTGACCTTTGACCTAAGTGTGACCTTGACCTTAGATTCACGGACCTGGGTTTTGTGCGCGACACGTCGTCTTGTTGTGGTGAGCACTTGTGCTAAGTTATTTGAAAATCTGTCCATGCATGTCAGAGTTATTAACTGAACACGAAAGCAGTTTATTTTGACGTTGACCTCTAAGTGTGACCTTGACCTTGGAGCCACGGACCTGGATTTTTGGGGCCACAGACCTGGATTTTGTGCTCGACACATCGTCTTATTGTGGTGAGCACTTGTGCCAAGTTATTTGAAAATCCGTCCAGGAATGCCAGAGTTACTGACCGGACACGATTTGACTTTTGACCTATGTGTGACCTTGACCTTGGAGCCACGGACCTGGATTTTGTGCGCGACACATCATGTTGTTGTGGTGAGCACTTGTGCCAAGTTATTTCAAAATCCGTCAAAAAATGCCAGAGTTATTGACCGGACACGATTTGACCTTTGACCTCTAAATATGACCTTGACCTTGGAGCCACGGACGACCCGGATTTTGTGCGCGACACATCGTGTTGTTGTGATGAGCACTTGTGCCAAGTTATTTCAAAATCTGTCACGGAATGCCAGAGTTATTGACCGGACACGATTTGACATTTGACCTCTAAATGTGACCTTGACCTTGGAGCCACGGCCTGGGTTTTGTGCGCGACACGTCGTCTTGTTGTGGTGAGCACTTACGCCTATTTATTTTAAAATCTTTCCATGCATGTCAGAGTTATTACCCGGACACGAAAGCAGTTTATTTTGACCTTTGACCTCTAAGTGTGACCTTGACCTTGAGCCACAGACCTGGATTTTTGGGACCACAGACATGGATGTTGTGCTCGACACATCATCTTATTGTGGTGAGCACTTGTGCCAAGTTATTTGAAAATCCATCCAGGAATGCCAGAGTTATTGACCAGACACGATTTGACAATTGACCTATTTGTAACCTTGACCTTGGAGCCACGGTCCTTGATTTTGTGCGCGACACATCATGTTGTTGTGGTGAGCACTTGTGCCAAGTTATTTCGAAATCCGTCAAAAAAATGCCAGAGTTATTGACAGGACATGATTTGACCTTTGACCTCTAAGTGTGAACTTGACCTTAGAGCCACGGGCCTGTTTTTTTTGCGCTACACGTCGTGTTGTTGTGGGAGCACTTTTGCCAAGTTATTTGAAAATCCGTCCAGGAATGCCAGAGTTGCTGACCGGACACGATTTGACATTTGACCTCTAAATGTGACCTTGACCTTGGAGCCACAACCTTGATTTTGTGCTCGACACATCGTCTCATTGTGGTGAACTATTGTGCCAAGTAATTTGAAAATCCGACCAGGAATGACAGAGTTATTGACCGGACACAATTTGAACTTTGACCTATGTGTGACCTAGACCTTGGAGCCACGGACCCATATTTTGTGCGCGACATATCATGTTGTTGTGGTGAGCACTTGTGCCAAGTTATTTCAAAATCCGTCAAGGAATGCCAGAGTTATTGACCGGACACGATTTGACCTTTGACCTCTAAGTGTGACCTTGACCTTAGAGCCACGGACCTGGGTTTTGTGCGCGACACGTCGTGTTGTTATGTTGAGCGCTTTTGCCAAGTTATTTGAAAATCCGTCCAGTAATGCCAGAGTTATTGACCAGACACGATTTGATCTTTGACCTCTAAGTGTGACCTTGACCTTGAAGCCATGGACTGGGTTTTGTACGCGACACGTCGTCTTGGTGTGGTGAGCGCTTGTGCCAAGTTATTTGAAAGTCTGTCCATCAATGTCAAAGTTATTAACCGGACACGAAAGCAGTTTATTTTGACCTTTGACCTCTAAGTGTGACATTGACCTTGGAGCCACGGACCTGGATTTTGTGCGCGACACGTCTTGTTGTGGGAGCAATTGTGCCAAGTTATTTGAAATTCCGTCCATTATTGTCAGGGTTATTAACCGGACACGATTGTACAGACAAACGAAGGGACTGACGGACTGACAGTGCGACTACTATATGCATCCCTTCGGGGGCATAATAAAATACGGTAACTATTCTTTTGTATATATGGTCCGTTTTGTCCATATATATGGTCCATTTTGTCCTGATCCATTATGTCCATGGTCCGTTTCGTCCATGTACGCATTTAAATACTAGGTCCTCTATGTGCATCAGTTTTACATATGTAACAAAATACATACCAGATGTAGAGTGGCAATGTTATACATGGTATATAAGTAATGCTGAAAGAATACTGTTAGACAATTAAATGAGGATAAAATGACACAAGCATTTGGAAACAAGAGTCCCAAGAGAGTATGTATCGCTCTACTGGTTTAAGGCTGAATGGTGTCCATATGGTTTAATGATTTGTATATCATTGATACCAATCTACTCACAAATTCGGTGGAAATCAATTTAAAGTGCGCGTTTTTGTGTGCGAGCTGGGTACGTGGGGGTGGGGTTGGGGAGGGGGCGTGTCAGATATGGCTGGTTTTCCCTATATTATTAGAAGTAACAGTATGAACAATTTGACATAGCTAGTTTTTGAAAGTGTCCATGTTTTCGTTTATGACAAAGGTTACTTCAGAAAATAACATATAAAAAAAAAAGGCAAAAGTGGATGGGAGTTTTTATTGCTATTTACATATGAACAAGCCTGGTAAATATCGGATAAAAATGTAAACAACACCAAGTTTAGTACCTTTAAATAATTCAATGGCCAAAACTCTGCTTTTTCAAGTCCGACATGTCTAGTTTTTGAATTTGTGAACACTTTCTACGACCAAGATAACTTTATGAAATAACATATTGCACATGATGCACGTGTCGTGGAATGTGTGCTCAGATACACTTGTCATTTTCTGCATAAATTTCGTCGCGAGTCTTCATTCATCAAGAATCCAGAATTTTTGTCAAATTTGGTAAAGTTGTCTTGATGCCATGTTTACATAAAGATCAACGTGAAGACGCCGTCAGATAGCTGTTGAACGGAATTTCTCAGCGTACGGTAACTGTACATCTTGGCGTGCATAAATGCATTATAATAAGACATTTTAACGTATGAGAGAGACTGTTTGACCAACAACCGTCCTCAACAAGGACGTTCAGTTGTTACGTCAAGTCAAAATGACGTTCATTTTCGTCTCAAGCTTCTACATCAGGATTTCCGCAACCCAGCAAAAACCGCCGTGAAACCACCGTGAACATAATAGGTTCTCATAATAACAGAATACGTGCCAGGACCATTTCTTTCCGAATACGTTGTTTGTATTATCATGGTTATATGACGTAAAGCTTGGTTTCGCTTATAAATGTTTATCTGAAATTCAGATTCACACAAAACTAGTGAAATATTAATATGAGACCTAAATACTGAGTATTGAAATAAAATTATAGTTTTAAGTTATATGCACGTCACGATATTTGATGCACGCCATGATACTTGATTATCAATACAGAGTTGCGTTTCTTTTTCCTTTAGTATATTAGAACAACAAATGACCATCACATTGACATTTACTAATTTAACGCTTGTAGTTTTCTTTCATTCGTGATGATAATAGGATAACTGAAAATAGGTTAGTACAGATATACCCCTAATTCGTGGCTCGATTTCCTGTTGAAAACAACCGTTAACCATTAAATGATAACATACAGCAGGGTTCACAACAGTGTGCACATTTTACAAACGATCTGCATAAAATGTTCCCGTAACATATTTTTTCTTAAGCTGATACATTTTCAGAAAACGTTATTTAATAGAGATGGACTCGATATAACACGTACATAATTCTGACTTTCTCTTTTCATCTTCAATTCGTTTATACGTATTAACACTTGAACCGAAACAACGTTGGTCAATCATTATTGGTCTAAAAAAAACTATATGCATACTACTACCCCTTATACAAATACGAACCAAGCTTGGTTGCTCTACTGCATGCATCGTCGGAACCCACGTTCGATTGCATTACGTTACCGAGAAACAGAGCTTATATAAGCTTAACGTTGATACCTTCGTCGCCGATGAAAAACACCACCACATATATGCCTCGAAAAGGTGAGACAACAACTGAATAGTCATTGTCGTTCATAAGGAATGTCTATGCCAGCTCAATCTACATTTGTAAGAATGTTAACAAGGGGGATTATATCTGATTTAATCGTTATATGGGTAAGCTAACAAATGCCGGTATAGGGACAACCCGGACCATGGGACAACCCGGACCAGACAACCCGGACCATGTTTTAGGACGACCCGGACCACACTTTAAAACAACTTTTATAACATAATAGTTGTCTAATAAATAAGTTTGTTTTGGTTTGTGATACTAATAGTCATACATTTATATACTCATAAACTACGTTCATTTGGAATGAGTTGTCAGATCGGTCTGTGTTTGTGTCTCAATTTTAACAAGAAATAATGCATATGCAAGTGCCGTATTCGCATGATTATATCAATAGTATTAAACTCATCGGATGTGTCCATGGAGGTTTCTTCTGGTGCACGTGCATCATTGCATGGGGTACAGGTGAACACAAGCTCTGTATCTTTCTGTGCAACGGCTCTGTATTGGGCAACACTGATACCTGAACTTCGTTCTAGAGTACCTCCACCACATCAAATGCGTTACAAAAAAAAAAGATGTCCAAAATACAAAGTCATTCTGTACAAAGTCATTCTGGATTGTAAAGATTCCAAACAAACTTGAAAACATTGCGTAGAGAAGAGTGTCATTTACTTTACAGCGCGATTTAATGCATTTACTTTTGCATTTTGCTGTGCACTTTATTGTGGTAGAAAAAGTCATAATTTTATTATGCGGCTGTTGTGGACCCGCACAATGTGTGAAGTATAAAATAAATGAAGGCTTGTTCGAATTGTACTGTATTGTATTTTAAAACGATAACAAATATAGTGTTCACTTATTCAATGTATGTTCACCTATTCAATGTAAAAGCTAAATGGAAAACCAGATATCACTTAAACATATAATCACAAATGTTGGAATCACCAAACATAATCTTCTAAATTAATATTCAAATGTCCACGTATTTAATGTAAATGCTTCACCGGAAAACCAGATATCACTTCAACAAATTGTCACAATGTTGGAATCACCAAACATAAACTTATTCAATAATCTTCAAATGAATATCCAAATGCACGAGGTATTCCTCTGTCTTAAAAACTTAAAACTAATTCTCTACTCCTCAAACCTTAAACTTAAAACTCCTGTTCTACTTGAAAAATTAGATCTTAAAAAGGACTTTGGTCTACACAACTTCGACCAATAAAAATACATGTTGCAAAATCTATCAGGTAGGCGGGGTTGTGAAAATGTAGCCCCTGGTTATGAAAATAGCATGAACAGCTTTATTGTTCATACAGGATATTAAGTTTATTCTAGGTTGTATAAGTGTCTACAACTAACAATTAAATAATCATCTAGGCTTTCCTGTGAACTTATCTTGATTGCACTTCTTTTGTTAAACTGATTAATTGTCAGTTATCAAGCCAGCTGTTAAAATTAAGCCTAAGAGAAAATTATAAGAAATCGAAAGAAAAACATTAATTAGGATTTTAACCAAAATATACTAAAAGCAGTTTCTTTGTTAAATAAATTAACTGACACTTTATATATCAAACTTCTGAATACCACAAAATTATAGAAAATAAATTTAACTGCTTATTTATTTTTTTATAAATTCTTTACATCAAATTTAAAGCATAACAATTTCATCGTATGTTTGTAAAAACGACAAACTTTTACAAAACACGTTCAGACGAATGTTCAAAAATTTACATCTTGCGCTTTGTCACATTTCTTGAATGTATAAATAAGAACAAGAAAATAATCATTTTCTTACATTCGGTGTCGATGTACACCCCACTCAGGCGTTATTCCACCACAAAATGTTGTGACTTCCACCACATCAACGGGTAACGTATGGACATTGTGTGTATTGGGCACCATTTTTTCATGCAATTGTAGTACAGTTACCAATACAAAGAACAATAGGCTGGAAATAGGTCCTTAACTCATTTTGATCTACAAAAACAGTAAGTATATGCACCTTACTTCTTCTTCTAATACTCTTAACAAAATTTTCAGGTTTTCATACGGGTTTTACAAGTAAAACCTTCAAAGATTTCCACTAAGCTAACCGTTTCGGCTTCCGCCGCGAACGGGGCTCGAACCAGAGATAGTTGATTTGTAAAAGTTTATAAAGTAAAATAATTTTACAATAATATTCGTTATAAAATTAAAATATGTTTGATGAGTATAACTTAATTTATTTATATTACTTTAGTACGTATTCTTTTATAAATAATATCAAAACAGCATTATTTGCTACACTTTTAACATTTAAGATAGTCAATACGTCCATGGTAACATAAAGGGAGATAAAATAGATTGGAGATACGTTCACCCAGAGCTTGTAGTAAATACCCCCATTGATTTGACACTTTAGGCTGTGAGCTAGTAGGAGAAACCCCCTCCCCCAACCAGGGGGAATTTTGTAGGGTATGATTTTCTGAAAGAACATGCATTAAGCTTCAAAATGAGACATGTGTGCCATCTGAGCGTTGGGGCTTTAGTGAGTTTTTGGGGAAAACGTTGCGTTTTTAGACGAGAATCGCAAACATCTGGAATTATTTTTTAGAAAAAGAATGGAATATATTAGAACCAATTTGAATTGATGGAATCTTTCTCGGAACGCATCTCTACATGTCCCACCATATAATTTATAGATCCGATACTTAAATATTGAGATTTTGGGTTAAAATGTTAAAAAATTGAATAAAATCGCTGATTTCTGTAATACATTGGGGGTATTTAACTTAAAATTAGAAATATATCTAATACAATAGAAAAAAAGAAATATTGTAACCTTTTTAGGCAGGGTAAGGTCCAGTGATTAAATAGAAAAAAGTTCCAAACCGCATGATGTTTGGAAATGCCTTAATTTTTGGGCGAAAAATGTGTATTTTTGTCAAAAATCGCCGGAATCTGGAATTATTTTTTAAAACTAGTTTGAACATAAACTTATCAAATTAAAGCAATAAAATGTTGCACACTATACATATCCAAGTCATTTATTGTATCAGATATAACATATATGCTCAAGTATTTATATTTTAGGGCAAAATGTTGAAAAAATGATTAAAATCGTTGATTTCTGTAATGCATTGAGGTATTGGGAAAAAATTAAAAGTGCATAGAAAGAACGGATTTTTTTTTTGATAACATTTCTGCAGTCCAATTTACAGTAATATACCAGAAAACCCATAAGAAGGTGGTAAATGCTGCTTTATTTTGTTGGAGGAAAATGTGTTTTTAATAAAACCAATCTGGACTTTTTTCCTTCAAGAAGTAATTTAAACATACATGTTACAACGACATATCGCCAGATGAGAGAAAAAGTGCCGTCTTTCTTCTATGGAACATTCCTACTCTCACCTGGCGATATTGCCATTGACCCATCATATGTTTTCAAGGAGTGCATGGCACGCTGACATTTTATTTGCTTTTATAAGCAAACAAGCCTGCTCTAGCTGATACATTATGGGAATTTGTTAAAAAATGACAAGACAGAACCTCCCGAACAAATACAACACATCATGTACTAGTTCTTGAGCTGGTTGTAGACCCCCTGCCCATGGGGGATTTTGTAGGGTATAATTTTCTGAAAGAACATACAATAAGATTCAAAATGAGACAGGTGTGCCATCAATTCTGAGCGTTGGGCTTTAGTGAATAACGTGCATGTAAACTATGTTTAATACCTTACATTACAATTAAAATTACAATATACATTAAAAACGTTGAATATAAATTAAATCAAAACCATGTAAAAAACATAATACATGTACTTTTATTAATATAAGTTGAGAAGCGCTTCAAACTTAATGAAATATTCTGTAATTTACGTTACACCACATTCATTACCAAAAAAACTTATTTTTAGTGCAAATAGGTTGCTGTAAAAACTGGTGTTCATCTGTAAGTAAGGGTTTCTATATATCAAAATGTTAATTAGACTGTGTATCATATGCATATGTATACTAGCCGAAATTTAGGTGTAACACATAAAAAGAAATCAAACATGGCCTCCAAGATGGTCCCGTTGTGTCACAAGATCTGTAGGTCGGCTCAGCAGCCGTCGGCCGAGGGTCGCTCAACGCTATTTCTTTATAACTATACTGTATATAGCTCTAGGTGCCATGTTCGAGACCCAACTCGGGAAGCCTGATACGACCTAGGGACTGAGTGCCACGCGTAGCGAGGACCATTACCGACGGCTGACCACCGTTCCCGTTGTGTCACAAAACCTGTGGGTTGGCCCCGCGGCCGTCGGCTGCGACTCGGTTAAAGCTATTTACTATATAGCTCTAGGTGGCATGTTCGAGACCCGAACTTAGGTAGCCTTCCCCCTGATACGACCTAGGGACCAAGTGCAGCGCGTAGCGAGGGCCATTGCCGACGGCTGGCCACCGGTCCCGTTGTGTCACAAAATATGTGGGTCGGCCGAGAGGCTATTGGCCGAAGGTTGTTCAATGCTATTTCCCCCTATATAACTGTATATAGCTCTATGTGCCATGTTCGAGACTCGAACTCGGGTAGCCCTCACCCTGATAAGGCCTAGGGACCGTGTACCACGCATAACGGGGACCTTTACCGACGGCTGGCCACCGGACCCGTTGTGTCGCAAAATCTGTGTGTCGGCCCAGTGGCCGTACGCAGAAGGTCGCTCAACGCTATTTCTCTATTTATAAAGTATACTGTATAAAGCTCTATGTACCATGTTCGAAATGCCGGTAACGTGCTAATGTTGGTACACGTACATGTTCCAAAATGCTCTACACATAATGGCCTTTCAGAAAAATAGGGTGTACAAAATTCCCCCTGGGGTTGGGGTTACTACTACTAGCTTGCATTCTATTTTTGTATTGTACCGGTATTATATATTTTTCTAGATTCTAACCCAATACCCCCAATGGATTGCAGAAATAAGTGATTTTAGTCCTTTTTTCCAACATATTTCAGCAGATATGTTATATATGATGCAAGGAAGGACTTGAATATGTGTGCTGTGCAACATTATATTACTTCAATTTGATAAGTTTATGTTAAAACTATTTTAAAAAATAATTCCAAATTCCGTCGATTTACACATTTTTCACATAGAAATTAAGGCATTTTCATACGGTTCGGGACTTTTTTCTACATAATCATTGGACCTTTGTCTATCCAAAAATGTTACAATGTGTCCTTATTCAATTGTATTATATTTTTTTTTCTATATTTTAACCCAATACTCCTAATGGATTACAGAAATCAGTGATTTTTGTCATTTTTTCCAACATTTTGCCCTAAAATGCCAATATTTGAGCACATATGTTATATATTGTGTCAGAAAAACTTGAATATGTATGCTGTGCAAAATTCTATAGCTTCAGTTTGATAAGTTTATTTAACTAATTTAAAAAAAAAAAATCCAGATTCCAGCCAATTTTGACAAAAATACACATTTTCGCCCCAAATTAAGGCATTTCCAAACATCATGCGGTTTGGGACTTTTTTCTACTTAATCACTGGACCCTACACTGCCCAAAAAGTTTACAATATTGCGTTTTTCTATTGTACAGATATATTTCTAATTTTTAGTTAAATATCCCCAATGTATTACAGAAATCAGCGATTTTATTATTTTTTTTAACATTTTTACACAAAATCTCAATATTTAAGTATCGGATCCATAAATTATATGGTGGGACATGTAGAGTTGCATTCCGAGAAAGATTCCATCAATTCAAATTGGTTCTAATATATTCCATTCTGTTTCTAAAAAATAATTCCAGATTTCGGCATTTTTAGCTCTACTGGCCAATTGCCAGCAGAGCTTATGGGATGGTGTGGTGTCCGTCCGTCCGTCCGTCCGTCCGTTAACTTTTGCTTGTGTACACTCTAGAGGCGACATTTCTGATGCAATCATCATGAAACTTTGTCAGAATGTTTGTCTCAATGAAATCTCGGTCAAGTTCGAAAATGGGTCATGTGGGGTCAAAAACTAGGTCACTGGGTCAAATATTGGAAAAACCTTGTGTACACTCTAGAGGCCATATTTTTGACCCGAGCTTGATGCAACTTTGTCAGAATGTTTGTCTTAATTATATCTTGGTCAAGTTTGAAAATGGGTCACATGGGGTTAAAAACTAGGTCACTAGGTCAAATACTTGAAAAACCTTGTGTACACTCTAGAAGCCGTATTTCTGACCCAATCTTGATGAAACTTTGTCAGAATGTTTGTCTCAATAAAATCTCAGTCAAGTTCAAAAATGGGTCATGTGGGGTCAAAAACTAGGTCACTAGGTCAAATACTTGAAAAAACTTGTGTACACTCTAGAGGTCATATTTGTTACCCAATCTTGATGAAACTTTGTCAAATTGTTTATCTTAATTATATCTTGATCAAGTTCGGAAATGGGTCACATGAAGTTAAAAACTAGGTCACTAGGTCAAATATTGGAAAAACCTTGTGTACACTCTAGAGGCCATATTTTTGACCCGAGCTTGATGCAACTTTGTCAGAATGTTTATCTTAATTGTTTGTCTCAATGAAATCTTGGTCAAGTTCGAAAATGGGTCATGTGGGGTCAAAAACTAGGTCACTAGGTCAAATATTGCAAAAACCTTGTGTACACTCTAGAGGCCATATTTTAGACCCGAGCTTGATGCAACTTTGTCAGAATGTTTGTCTTAATTATATCTTGGTCAAGTTTGAAAATGGGTCACATGGGATTAAAAACAAGGTCACTAGGTCAAACTTTGGAAAAACCGTGTGTACACTCTAGAGGCCATATTTTTGACCCGATCTTGATGAAACTTTGTCAGAATTGTTTGTCTCAATGAAATCTTGGTCAAGTTCAAAAATGGGTCATGTGGGGTCAAAAACTAGGTCACTAGGTCAAATACTTGAAAAAACTTGTGTACACTCTAGAGGTCATATTTGTTACCCAATCTTGATGAAACTTTGTCAAATTGTTTATCTTAATTATATCTTGATCAAGTTCGGAAATGGGTCACATGAAGTTAAAAACTAGGTCACTAGGTCAAATATTGGAAAAACCTTGTGTACACTCTAGAGGCCATATTTTTGACCCGAGCTTGATGCAACTTTGTCAGAATGTTTGTCTTAATTATATCTTGGTCAAGTTTAAAAATGGGTCACATGGGGTTAAAAACTAGGTCACTAGGTCAAATACTTGAAAAACCTTGTGTACACTCTAGAAGCCGTATTTCTGACCCAATCTTGATGAAACTTTGTCAAAATGTTTGTCTTAATTATATCTTGGTCAAGTTCAAAAATGGGTCACATGGTGTTAAAAACTAGGTCACTAGGTCAAACTTTGGAAAAACCGTGTGTACACTCTAGAGGCCATATTTTTGACCCGATCTTGATGCAATTTTGTCAGAATATTTGTCTCAATTATAGCTTGCTAAAATTCGAAAATGGGTCACACAGGGTCGAAAACTAGGTCACTAGGTCAAATACTTGAACAACCTTGTGTACACTCTAGAGGCCATATTTCTGACCCGATCTTGATGAAACTTTGTCGAAATGTTGTCTTATTTATATTTTGGTCAAGTTCGAAAATGGGTCCCATGGGGTCAAAAACAAAAGTTAAAAATAAACAGTAAAAAAACTGAATTTATTGAATGTGGTAGCCGCCAACAACTAGACAAATGTGATGCAAATGAAATCAATATCTGTGGTAAAAACGTTGAAAAACAGCATTGTATTAGATATCTTGGTGCATTTTTAGACGAATCATTAAGTTTTAAAGAACATATCAAACGAAAATGTAAAACCGCTATGCTTAGCTATTTTAAGATCAAGAGTATTCGACAGTATTTGTCTTCTGATGCCACTGAAACACTTGTTCTATCACTTGTAATATCTCATTTGGACTATTGTAATGTCATTTTGTACGGCATTTCCCAAACTGAGCTTTCAAAACTTCAACGGATACAAAACATGTGTGCTAAACTAGTATTAAATCGAACCAAATTTGAGAGTTCAAAACAAGCATTGTTTGATTTACATTGGCTTCCCATCAAAGCACGTATAAATTTCAAGATCCTTGTGTATATGTATAATTGTTCTGTAGGAAAAGCACCAGCATACTTAATTGATTTGTTGACTCCTCAAACCGCAAAACGCTCATTAAGATCATCTCAATCATCTGTAGGATCATTTGTTGTGCCATTTAATAACAAGAGGCCCAAGAGGGCCTGTGAACGCTCTACTGGCTGTTATACCATTGATGAATCGAGTCGTACTACATGGTGTCTAGAGTGTACACAAGGTTTTTCAAGTATTTGACCTAGTGACCTAGTTTTTGACCCCATGGGACCCATTTTCGAACTTGACCAAAATATAATTAAGACAACATTTCGACAAAGTTTCATCAAGATCGGGTCAGAAATATGGCCTCTAGAGTGTACACAAGGTTTTTCAAGTATTTGACCTTGTGACCTAGTTTTTGACCCTGTGTGACCCATTTTCGAACTTTAGCAAGCTATAATTGAGACAAATATTCTGACAAAATTGCATCAAGATCGGGTCAAAAATATGGCCTCTAGAGTGTACACACGGTTTTTCCAAAGTTTGACCTAGTGACCTAGTTTTTAACACCATGTGACCCATTTTTGAACTTGACCAAGATATAATTAAGACAAACATTTTGACAAAGTTTCATCAAGATTGGGTCAGAAATACGGCTTCTAGAGTGTACACAAGGTTTTTCAAGTATTTGACTTAGTGACCTAGTTTTTAACCCCATGTGACCCATTTTCAAACTTGACCAAGATATAATTAAGACAAACATTCTGACAAAGTTGCATCAAGCTCGGGTCAAAAATATGGCCTCTAGAGTGTACACAAGGTTTTTCCAATATTTGACCTAGTGACCTAGTTTTTAACTTCATGTGACCCATTTCCGAACTTGATCAAGATATAATTAAGATAAACAATTTGACAAAGTTTCATCCAGATTGGGTAACAAATATGACCTCTAGAGTGTACACAAGTTTTTTCAAGTATTTGACCTAGTGACCTAGTTTTTGACCCCACATGACCCATTTTTGAACCTGACCGAGATTTTATTGAGACAAACATTCTGACAAAGTTTCATGATGATTTCATCAGAAATGTGGCCTCTAGAGTGTACACAAGAAAAGTTGACGGACGACGGACAACACACCATCCCATAAGCTAAAAACAAACTTTACCGAGCTGTTATTGACATCGCTGTATATGTGTCAGTGGAGAGACTCGCCTACTATGTACCAGCATAGTTGAGGCATTGATTTGGCAGCGCGACCCCACCGTGCACTGTTTGTCACCATTCTTGACATGGGGTCCGGTGCCGCTTCCTCATCGTTAGCCTTACTCAGTGCTCACAGAGCTGGATCCAGGGTGAGTTACGACCCCAGTCACTACCGAGTGTCAGGAAGGATGGCGGATTTGGCCATGGGTCCATATTACAATGTCCGTGTGCACCATAGTTATGGTTTATACTGTACATCTTCTCTATTTACCTAACTTTTTGTATCTGTTATATTGTATTCTGCCTGTCATGATATGGTTTGTCCTATTCTGTTTTAAGCGAGTTTTAGGGCCCGTACTCAAACGTAATGGCTCGGATCCCACGGTCAGGACCGCGCAGTTCATATAACAGGCTGCAGGACCGCGCTTATACGCGTCGCCGCCTGATCTATGAACCATGGAAATCGCTTGAGCCCCGCTGTTATCATAGTACCACAGAAAATAATCCTCGTGCAGATGAAGCCCAACATTAGACTCAACTAATCGTTTTTAACTTTCGCTATATATTATAGTAATAGGCCGTTTTGACTTGTCCATATCTTGGTATTTTTACATTATCTATATAATCATACCTTTATATTTACATGTTACATGTTTCGATCCCCATTTCGTTGACATTATGGTTTATTTTCGTTTTACAAAACGGATTGAAAATGGACCAATCAGGAGATTGTTGGTTTTTTGTTTCGCGAAACGGATTGAAAATGAACCAATCAGGTGTAAGTTGCATTTTCGTTTTGCAAAACGGATTGAAATTATCCGCGCGGTCCAAAGAGAGAGCACCGTTACTGCAATGTTGGTTTTTTACTGTTTTTTAAGTTATGGGTTCCACCCCTACTTGATTTCCCATCCCACTTTCGGTGCCCATGGGAGCAAAGCATGTGTCCTACACCTTATACCGAGGGGCACTGGTGCTGCAAGTAGAGTGTGGGTCCATTTACTTGGTGTTTTATCGTTAATAACTCGTCTTGAGATATGTTGGTAGAATAACAAATGTGTGCATTTCCGTTTATGCATTTATATTATTGATGGCAGAAGTCAAGATCAGATGTACAGCATACCCCCATATGGCCAGGTATACACATAGCCCCATACATTTCATGCTACATACTACATATCCCGACGTACCTAATCTTTTACTGGCTATTTGCTACTTAAATAAGACCACACACATGTGCACCATATGAGTTTTGTGTATATGAGGATCATCCGGTACACATATTACGCACGGCATTGATTGTTACATGCATGTCAGCGATCCCCATATACACAAATGTAACCACTTAGTGCCTTTATACTGATTACTTAGCGGTAACAGAGCATGTTCGAGTCTATATTCTGTATAAGACTCCTGTCGATCGGAGAAACTTATATATCGCCACCTTAGGATTAAAAGGGCCTATCTAACATTTTGACCAAAATTGATATTTTTGCATATTTCAGTCTCATTTAATCATGTGCTTCTCCTGTAAAATTATCTAACCTGTACTCCTGTCATATTTACAGATATGAGTCAGAATACAATGGTCATATCTACCTTTACATAAATAAGTTAGCGGTAAAAGGATGTATTTGTATGTAGTTTTGTGGTAAAAGGACCCATTTGTCAAACAGGCCCTTGTTATTCCAAACAATTTTCAATGATTTTCATATATATTGACGTAAAAGGAACTATTTGGTATATAGGCCGTTTTTATTCCAAGTAGTTTTACCAAACCTGCATGTTGTTAATCAAACATTAATTCAGTGATGACAGGTTTGGTGTAGCATTTCCTCGGAATTATTTTGATTATTAGATAACATTAACATGTTGCAAATAATTAGCACAGGGATGAGGAAGTATGGTTGATTTTTATGCAAGCAAGGTATGTTATAATTATTTATTTTTACAGTAAGAATATTGTTTTCTAAGTTCTATATTGTAATTAGTTTAATGCAATCATATTATTTAAGAAAATCAGTTTTATAAACCTTACCCATTACAATAAATGTTTTAGGTTCGCATAATGCTATAAACTGAATTATTATTGACTATTTTTCACAGACATAAGTCTAAAACTAAAGACTAAAAGTAATTTTAATGCTGTCCCAACTACTGAATCTTTTCTTAAATCTCTTACAAAACAACAATGGTGATTGGGAATGGTCAGATGAGTTGTATGCTAGTATTAGTACTGAGAGTGACATGGCAGGTAATCTATATGAGTGATATTCGACAATTTCCTTTCCTGTTCCAATAACTTTGTAAAACAACAAAAATTACTGATATCTTATAATATATTATATAAATTGATAAATAAAAGTGTACACTATAAATAAATAGATAATAAAATTAATGTAATTAAATCAGTTTGTGTGTAATATTCGAATACTAGATGTTTCTCTAATTGTATCACTACGGGAGAGGCTAATCAAACACTCGAGGAGATCGGAAATAATGATATGGCACAAAAGAAAATTGGTGTAAATGATCCAGCACACGAGTAAATTTGTGTAAATGATCCAGCACACAAGCAAATTGGTGTAAATGATCCGGCACATGAGGAAATTGGTGTAAATGATCCGGCACACGAGGAAATAGTTGTAAATGATCTAGCACATGAGGAAATCAGAGTTGAAGACACGGCACAAGTGGAAAATGGTTCTAATGATCCGTTACAGGGGGACATTGATGTTAATGATCCGGCACACGAGGGCACGAAACAAGAATATTATAGCTAATCAGATGATAATGTACCATTTGGCAGAGTTACGTGCGAAAACATTGAAATGACAAACATAGCAACCAGTAAAGAGAAAACTGATTGAAGAAGAAAGTGGCTTTTCTGATGACAGTAATCAGGATGTATCGTACAACCCAGATAAAGACAAATGTTAGTTCTACTGATTCTGAGGCAGGTGAATTATTGCATACAAAAGAAAAGAAAAGAAAATACGGCAAAGGTGTGCGTAACAAAGCCTGGAAGAAAACAACAACAGTGTGTAAGTCATCCAAGTTGAAGCAAAAGCCAAGACAGTCAAAAGGGAGTGTGTTACTGGAAAAGCTTAAGAAATCAATTAAAGTATTGAAAGAAGGGAGGAAAAGAAAACAGATCTAGAGCGAATTAACTGACGTAGAAAAAGCTATGATTTTAAGTAGAAAATTACAATCACTTAAGGCTCACACCAGAAATCTACAAGAAGCTCGCTTAGACCAACTTCTTGCCTGTAATGAAAGGAAACGCATAGATGTTGCTTCATATGGAAATTGTTTCTTTGCTGCTGTTGCAAGAAGTGTACAGGACCAAGCTTTGACGGAAATTGATACATTTAGACATTCGATTTGTGATTACATGTTACAAAATAAAACCGCTACTCAGTTTTTGTTACATTTGATACGGAGGAAAGAAATAAAAGTGATGAATTTATAAAAGAAGTTTTGATATGAGAAGAAGTGGTCACTGGAATGCAAGCATTGCAGGCTGTTTACCATTAGATATTGCTGGTAAATATAATAGCATCCTTCGAATATACTCTTGTTCCCTTGCAACACCAATCATTAACATTAAACCATCTGAATGGATTGAAACAGTTCATATAAGCTCATTGAAATAGCCTACCTGTCTATAAGACAAGAAGAACACTATGATGCAACTAAATCAGCTACAGTTCAGCCATCTGAAAAGTAAAAAATAAACGAGGAACCAAATCCTGTACATACAACACCCATCAAAAATATGACTGTAAACAATGTTGAAAGATCAGAAAACCGGTTACACCACACAAGCGAGCCGACTACGAGAGCCCTCCTAAAAAGTTTTCAAGCAGAAAAAGCAAAAGAAATGAAAGTGCATGGGAAGCAAATGTTCGTAAGAAAAGTAGATGTGAAGGTAAATAATATATATCCCAGACAGGGAAAACTGTGGAAGGGAAACGTGTGAAACCTCAGAACTATGACCGTTGTAGATTTAAATGCAGTCCTAAATTGAGTGAACCTGAACCTGAACGACAAGAAATATTTGATATGTACTACGCCCTTCCAAACTTTGAACGACAACGATGCTTCATTTGTGATGTTGTTACAACACATCATGCCGTAAATCAACTGGGAGAAAACAAAAGTCACTTCAGTATCACCTTGCTTTTGGAGAGAAACATGAATGGGTCTGTTCTCAGTTCTTTCGTAAAACACTTGACATAGGACAGAAAAAGGCATGGGACATTTCAAGGGAAAGACATGAGAGACCATAAAGCACCCTCCACATATTTGTACAACATTACCAAAGTACCACAGTTGAAGGCCATCAACCAAAAGTTTTACAGTCGGGTCACAGCCAAATGGAATATGATTCTGTCCATTCACCCATAGAACAGTCAAAGAAAAGGACATCTGTGTATGTGCATTCACAGTGGAATACTGTAATATGTATGTCGAGGAAAACCAACCCATATCTCACAGTCACTATGAGATACGACCACGTTCTTGACTTCAAGTCATTTGTGAAGAATCTCAATCTAAATCGTCAAACATCTATTACTGGAACAAAGGTTAACTGGCTGAATGTGCGCTGGATCAGAGTGGAGAAATAGCATCCTAAGACTGTTTTAACATTCGAAGCTGGTAATTTCTTGCAAATAAACACGTGGCCAGCAGATGAATCTGACATGGATATGTGTTTTACTTCACGGCTTCCCGTGTCTACCCAAAAAAGAAAGACTTGGTAAATCTTTGCGAAAAAGGGATCATTCCTGACAACTTTCATGGATACTTAATTTCACTACCGACAAACAGCAAATGCAAAGACAATATTCCGGAATTTTTTTATAAGGATGATTCTGATTCTGATTCTGAGTGAATAGCATTAATGATTTTTAAAGACAGAGACAATAAATCATTAATCTACATATATTTGTTCAAACATATATGATTGTATGCTCAGAATACATTGACTGTCTGTAATAATGCCCTTACTCGTATACTTTTATCGAACATATGCTGTATTTATGTTCATAATAAAAGGACTTATATGTCACACTGAACCTTTTACACCTATATTTCAACATATTTTATGAAAATCAGTTCATGAAATAAGGGCCTATTTGCCAAATAGGACCTTTTTATTCTAAAAATTTCTTGAAAAAGGTTTGTGGTAAAAGGACCTATTTACATTATTGATTATATCTATTGACTTATTGATTATCGACAAATGAAATATATGTGTAATTGAAGATTTGAATATAACATATATCACCACCAAAAAGTGTCATTGTCAAGTATTTCCCTGATTTGTTACAAATGTTCAAACCTTAAAATTCATTTTTCTCGAAAGTATGAAAAATGCAGATAGGACCTTTTAATTCTAAGGTGGCGATATATACTCCGCGAATTAATGTATGCTATGTGTATGAACGAGATCTTAAATGTACCTATATAAGTAAATACCTTTGACATTCGCGGCGGTCGAATAAGTAATTACAATAAAAACACGTCCCACGGAAATATCGAGCGGTGCTATAGTGGGAATAGCACATATTAGGCCACTTTTAGGCATTCAATTTTTTGTATTATAACAATTATAAATAAATAATAAATAAACAAATAAGTATACCAGTAGAAGCCATACAAAAACATTAAATTTTTATTATGCTTTATACCATAAGGGATGTGACCGTCTTAAAAACCAACAACTACAGTAATAATAGTGTAATAGTTCTTAACTAAGTACAATAGTAATGTTAACACTAAACCCAGTAAACACGGCACATACCCATTTAGGACTAAGGCGCGCCTCCTTACGGTCCCTTTCATCACCAACCTGTGGGACACTTACACAGGGGCAATCTTGACTGGAAACCGTTATCAACCATAATTGGCCTCTCCTCCCCAGTGGTAGCAAACCCCTTGCGCGAACAAGATGTGGAATTGCTGCCACAGTACCTCGGACCAGACACACACGCTATGCCCCAGGCACAGCAACCAACAAACTTAACAACAACAAATGCCCCAACAAGTACAAACATACATCACAGAAATAACCGAACAGGCCCCAGTTCGATGACCATAAGTATTAGTATGCTGCAAATGGACACGCTAATCACCCCCAAGATGGCGTAGTACAGGCATACCCCTCATCAAACCCCAGCAAATATGATATGATAAAAACATAATCATAACACTACAAAACAAGCACGCACCACATACAACACAACGCCAAACAAAGCTAGGACCGGAAGGTGTCAATACACGAAATTAGGTTGAATTAACCGCTGTTGTTGACACCGCTTTTAGCACATATTTAGGCATTAAACAGACCTGTTGGCAAGGTCTATATCAGCTTCAAAATTCAAAATTACACCTTTAAAAAGTCCAGACTCTATTGTGCCCATCGCGTCAGGTATACCTTGACGTGTTCGTTGGCGGAGGGACTATAAACCTTAGAATTACACACACACACACACGCTGTTATTGACATTAACAATCTGGTAAAGTTTAGTAAAGATCGAATGAAAAAAAATATGGCGTCTAGAGTGTACACAAGGTTTTTCAAGTATTTGACCTAGTGACCTAGTTTTTGACCCCATGGGACCCATTTTCGAACTTGACCAAAATATAAATGACAACATTTCGACCAAGTTTCATCAAGATCGGGTCAGAAATATGGCCTCTAGAGTGTACACAAGGTTTTTCAAGTATTTGACCTAGTGACCTAGTTTTCGACCCTGTGTGACCCATTTTCGAATTTTAGCAAGCTATAATTGAGACAAATATTCTGACAAAATTGCATCAAGATCGGGTCAAAAATATGGCCTCTAGAGTGTACACACAGTTTTTCCAAAGTTTGACCTAGTGACCTAGTTTTTAACACCATGTGACCCATTTTTGAACTTGACCAAGATATATTTAAGACAAACATTTTGACCAAGTTTCATCAAGATTGGGTCAGAAATACGGCTTCTAGAGTGTACACAAGGTTTTTCAAGTATTTGACCTAGTGACCTAGTTTTTAACCCCATGTGACCCATTTTCAAACTTGACCAAGATATAATTAAGACAAACATTCTCACAAAGTTGCATCAAGCTCGGGTCAAAAATATGGCCTCTTAGAGTGTACACAAGGTTTTTCCAATATTTGACCTAGTGACCTAGTTTTTAACTTCATGTGACCCATTTCCGAACTTGATCAAGATATAATTAAGATAAACAATTTGACAAAGTTTCATCAAGATTGGGTAACAAATATGACCTCTAGCGTGTACACAAGTTTTTTCAAGTATTTGACCTAGTGACCTAGTTTTTGACCCCAAATGACCCATTTTTGAACTTGACATTCTGACAAAGTTTCATCAAAATCGGGTCAAAAATATGGCCTCTAGAGTGTACACACGGTTTTTCCAAAGTTTGACCTAGTGACCTAGTTTTTAACACCATGTGACCCATTTTCAAACTTGACCAAGATATAATTAAGACAAACATTCTGACAAAGTTGCATCAAGCTCGGGTCTAAAATATGGCCTCTAGAGTGTACACAAGGTTTTTCCAATATTTGACCTAGTGACCTAGTTTTTGACCCCAAATGACCCATTTTCGAACTTGACCGAGATTTCATTGAGACAAACAATTAAGATAAACATTCTCACAAAGTTGCATCAAGCTCGGGTCAAAAATATGGCCTCTAGAGTGTACACAAGGTTTTTCCAATATTTGACCTAGTGACCTAGTTTTTATTTTCATGTGACCCATTTCCGAACTTGATCAAGATATAATTAAGATAAACAATTTGACAAAGTTTCATCAAGATTGGGTAACAAATATGACCTCTAGAGTGTACACAAGTTTTTTCAAGTATTTGACCTAGTGACCTAGTTTTTGACCCACATGACCCATTTTTGAACTTGACCGAGATTTCATTGAGACAAACATTCTGACAAAGTTTCATCAAGATCGGGTCAAAAATATGGCCTCTAGAGTGTACACAAGGTTTTTCCAAAGTTTGACCTAGTGACCTAGTTTTTAACACCATGTGACCCATTTCCGAACTTGATCAAGATATAATTAAGATAAACAATTTGACAAAGTTTCATCAAGATTGGGTAACAAATATGACCTCTAGAGTGTACACAAGTTTTTTCAAGTATTTGACCTAGTGACCTAGTTTTTGACCCCACATGACCCATTTTTGAACTTGACCGAGATTTCATTGAGACAAACATTCTTACCAAGTTTCATCAAGATCGGGTCGAAAATATGGCCTCTAAAGTGTACAAAAGGTTTTTCCAAAGTTTGACCTAGTGACCTAGTTTTTAACACCATGTGACCCATTTTTGAACTTGACCAAGATATAATTAAGACAAACATTTTGACAAAGTTTCATCAAGATTGGGTCAGAAATACGGCTTCTAGAGTGTACACAAGGTTTTTCAAGTATTTGACCTAGTGACCTAGTTTTTAATCCCATGTGACCCATTTTCAAACTTGACCAAGATATAATTAAGACAAACATTCTGACAAAGTTGCATCAAGCTCGGGTCAAAAATATGGCCTCTAGAGTGTACACAAGGTTTTTCCAATATTTGACCTAGTGACCTAGTTTTTGACCCCACATGACCCATTTTCGAACTTGACCGAGATTTCATTGAGACAAACATTCTGACAAAGTTTCATGATGATTGCATCAGAAATGGGGCCTCTAGAGTGTACACAAGCAAAAGTTAACGGACGGACGGACACCACACCATCCCATAAG
This sequence comes from Cyrtodaria siliqua, assembly GCA_037043455.1. Taxonomy (NCBI): domain Eukaryota; kingdom Metazoa; phylum Mollusca; class Bivalvia; order Adapedonta; family Hiatellidae; genus Cyrtodaria; species Cyrtodaria siliqua. The sequence goes on from JAWPHD010002704.1 coordinate 104,243, forward strand.
CTCTGCTGGCCTTTGGCCAGTAGAGCTAAAAATAAGACTTTTGCAGATAGAAGCTTTAGCACAGTAGGTCCGAGATTGTGGAATAAACTTCCCATTGAAATCAGACAGAGTGAAACTGTGGACATTTTTAAGAAGCAGTTACTCATTTTTTCAGAGACTATTATTCTCTTTTCTAAGAGCAGTGTGCTTCATGGGATATGACTGTTGTGTGTAATAAAGCGATTATTGATTTCTATATTATGATATTCCTATCGCAACTCTTTTAAAAATTATTTGAGTTAGAAACAGTATATTTTTGTATAGTATTTGCGTACTTTGGATTTTCATTCTATGCAGTATAATATTTTTCTTCCATGTATATATTTCCATGAATTTCTTTGATATAATGCTTAAAATTGTTGTTTCTGAGTAATAATTTGTTTTATATGACATGCATTTTATTTACTAACTTTCATGTATTTTAATCATTGTACAACGCCATTGAATGTATACTTTGTATGTAGAAATAGGCGTTTAATCAAATAATAAAGTTTAAAGTTTAAAGGTCACTAGGTCAAATACTTGAAAAACCTTGTGTACACTCTAGACGCCATTTTTTTTTTCATTCGATCTTTACCAAACTTTACCAGATTGTTAATGTCAATAACAGCTCGGAAAAGTTTGTTTTTAGCTTATGGGATGGTGTGTTGTCCGTTTTCCGTCGTCCGTTAACTTTTCTTGTGTACACTCTAGAGGCCACATTTCTGATGCAATCATCATGAAACTTTGTCAGAATGTTTGTCTCAATGAAATCTTTGTCAAGTTCAAAAATGGGTCATGTGGGGTCAAAAACTAGGTCACTAGGTCAAATACTTGAAAAAACTTGTGTACACTCTAGAGGTCATATTTGTTACCCAATCTTGATGAAACTTTGTCAAATTGTTTATCTTAATTATATCTTGATCAAGTTCGGAAAAGGGTCACATGAAGTTAAAAACTAGGTCACTAGGTCAAATATTGGAAAAACCTTGTGTACACTCTAGAGGCCATAATTTTGACCCGAGCTTGATGCAACTTTGTCAGAATGTTTGTCTTAATTATATCTTGGTCAAGTTTGAAAATGGGTCACATGGGGTTAAAAACTAGGTCACTAGGTCAAATACTTGAAAAACCTTGTGTACACTCTAGAAGCCGTATTTCTGACCCAATATTGATGAAACTTTGTCAAAATGTTTGTCTTAATTATATCTTGGTCAAGTTCAAAAATGGGTCACATGGTGTTAAAAACTAGGTCACTAGGTCAAACTTTGGAAAAACCGTGTGTACACTCTAGAGGCCATATTTTTGACCCGATCTTGATGCAATTTTGTCAGAATATTTGTCTCAATTATAGCTTGCTAAAGTTCGAAAATGGGTCACACAGGGTCAAAAACTAGGTCACTAGGTCAAATACTTGAAAAACCTTGTGTACACTCTAGAGGCCATATTTCTGACCCGATCTTGATGAAACTTTGTCGAAATGTTGTCTTAATTATATTTTGGTCAAGTTCGAAAATGGGTCCCATGGGGTCAAAAACTAGGTCACTAGGTCAAATACTTGAAAAACCTTGTGTACACTCTAGACACCATGTAGTACGACTCGATTCATCAATGGTATAACAGCCAGTAGAGCGTTCACAGGCCCTCTTGGGCCTCTTGTTCATCTAAAAATGCAGTGTTTTTCCCCCAAAACTCACTAAAGCCCCAATGCTGGTGCACATGTCTCATTTTGAAATTTACTACATGTTCTTTCAGAAAATCATACCCTACAAAATTCCCCCTGGTGGGGGGAGGGTTTCTCCTACTAGCTCACAGCCTAAAGTGACAAATCAATGGAGGTCATCAGGGCAGGGTCGATATACATTATTTTTAATAAGAGTAACGGACTGACTGAATATACAATTAACACATAAAGACATAATTAATTCCTTCAGTGACATAACAACAATAGCATCAATATATCTCTTGCTTCTTTAATTGGTCAACCTAATGTGAGGAACTAGCGACTCCTCTGTGTGATATGCCTATAATACCTGCTGTCATGTGCGATGATTATAATTTAAGAGCTATGAAGGCTTTTATTTCCATATTATTATCATGTAGAATATTTGCACTTTTATAAAAAAAAAGAATTTAAAAATAAGTTGTGGTATAAATAAACCAAGTCTTTCTAACTGAATGATCTAATTACAGTCCCTCATTCCCTATGTAATTTATTGTTTTCTTTAACAATCAAACAATGCATAAGTATTAATTGCGTAAGTAATTTAAATTCACGATTTAAAAAAAAAAATATGCGAAAACAAAGTCGCACGCTCAAATTTTCGTTGTTGTTCTCCGCGCGCTTTATATTTTAATTTTTAAAAATCTCAGGATTTTTAGATATAGAGGATCTTAGACGAGTTCCCATTTCATATAAGATTTATGAATTATTTTAATTTTAACGAGCCTTTTGGCGAGTTAAAATTAAAAGTAATTCATAACTAGTTTCATAAATCTTATATGGAATGGCAACGAGTTTAAGATCCTTTTTATCACATAACATTGCAATCAAATTAGTAAAAATTAATTCAGATGGACATAGAACCGCCACGAACTCAGACACACTTTAGCGCCAAAACGTCATATGTGACGTCGTAATGTCGCATCTCACACATAACGTTGTGTATAAAAGAGTTCGTGTTTTACCTCTTTACAAAATAGCAGTTTACGCCAACATTTTAACAAAGCAACAACACTGTTTTGTATAACGTGCATTATTTTTATAAGCTGTCACAAATAATAAGTTTATGACTCAGGTCTGGGTGAATTTGTAACAAATAAAATAGTTTCAGTTAATAAAATTGCATAGTGTTACAGGTTTAACTCAACCATTCAAAATCGTTCCAGGTTGTATTACACGTGTGTCATACAATAGAATATTAAATGGGTGTTCGACACTTCTAACAAGGGACGTTGTGATAAAAAACGTTTTGGCATACCATTGATTTTGCGGTTTTCATAACTTGAAACCAAGAACTGTTATTTAGTGACATTTATACATGTTCTTTATCATATTGGTATTTTTACTAAATGGGAGATAACTCTGATACTTACATCGGATCACAACTAATTAGTGAAAGAGAAGATCACCCTACGTCATGCAAATGTTTTACAATACTTCACAATTTTTTTTTCAGTATATATATATAAATCTACTTTAGTTTGCATTCATCCCTCACAAGTTTTCAATATAGCGTTGAATGGTTGATGCTCAACAGTTGAACAGGTGGCGTGGTGGTGTAATGGTTAGTATCACCGTTTTGTAACTCTGTGATCACGCGTTCCATCCCATCCAGGACTGAAGTGTGGTGGCGTGGTGGTGTAATGGTTAGTATCACCGTTTTGTAACTCTGTGATCACGCGTTCCATCCTATCCAGGACTGAAGTGTGGTGGCGTGGTGGTGTAATGGTTAGTATCACAGTTTAGTAACTCTGTGATCACGCGTTTCATCCCATCCAGGACTGAAGTGTGGTGGCGTGGTGGTGTAATGGTTAGTATCACCGTTTTGTAACTCTGTGATCACGCGTTCCATCCCATCCAGGACTGAAGTGTGGTGGCGTGGTGGCGTATGGTGTAATGGCTAGAATCACAGTTTAGTAACTGTGATCACGCGTTCCATCCCATCCAGGACTGAATTCTTGTTACTGAATTCTGGTTTATTATCGAAATTATAATTTCCCACCTTACCCGTCCTTTTGATGCTAAAACCAAGGTCTCGTCACACAATCAATGCACAAAATAGTCCATGCCTAATGGCTTACCTTGGGGATCCTCCCTCGGCTGATATGCTGGATGGACTGGAACAAACTTGATAATCTAGTAACAAGCAAACACGTCATACTTCAGCCACTGATATCTGTACTGTAGCAGTTCTTAGAAGACTTTTTTAAAGTCTACTATCTTGAGTAATGGCAGCCATTATGGATGTCACGTTGACCTAATTTTAACAAAACTTGAAAGTCATTGATCAAAAGATCATTCATTGATCTAAGTCATCCAATCATCTGGGAAGTCGTTGTAAGTAAAAGTTAACGATGGACTGGTGAAGGATGCAAGATGATCTCCGAGGCATCAGCTCATGTGAGCCAAAGTGGGCTGAAAATCTTTGTTTGCTTGTCTTTTTTTTTTTGTGGTCAAAAACAGCAAAGTCTGGATCATCTGTGTGATGGGTTAATGAGCAGAGCTGGCTGTAAAGGGAGACATCACATCCTGAGATATGTATCTGCTGGCTGTAAAGGGAGACATCACATCCTGAGATATGTATCAAGCACGGAAGTGTCAGCAGAGCTGGCTGTAAAGGGAGACATCACATCCTGAGATATGTATCAAGCACGGAAGTGTCAGCAGAGCTGGCTGTAAAGGGAGACATCACATCCTGAGATATGTATCAAGCACGGAAGTGTCAGCAGAGCTGGCTGTAAAGGGAGACATCACATCCTGAGATATGTATCAAGCACGGAAGTGTCAGCAGAGCTGGCTGTAAAGGGAGACATCACATCCTGAGATATGTATCAAGCACGGAAGTGTCAGCAGAGCTGGCTGTAAAGGGAGACATCACATCCTGAGATATGTATCAAGCACGGAAGTGTCTGCAGAGCTGGCTGTAAAGGGAGACATCACATCCTGAGATATGTATCAAGCACGGAAGTGTCAGCAGAGCTGGCTGTAAAGGGAGACATCACATCCTGAGATATGTATCAAGCACGGAAGTGTCAGCAGAGCTGGCTGTAAAGGGAGACATCACATCCTGAGATATGTATCAATCAGCAGAGCTGGCTGTAAAGGGAGACATCACATCCTGAGATATGTATCAAGCACGGAAGTGTCAGCAGAGCTGGCTGTAAAGGGAGACATCACATCCTGAGATATGTATCAAGCACGGAAGTGTCAGCAGAGCTGGCTGTAAAGGGAGACATCACATCCTGAGATATGTATCAAGCTCGGAAGTGTCTGCAGAGCTGGCTGTAAAGGGAGACATCACATCCTGAGATATGTATCAATCAGCAGAGCTGGCTGTAAAGGGAGACATCACATCCTGAGATATGTATCAAGCACGGAAGTGTCAGCAGAGCTGGCTGTAAAGGGAGACATCACATCCTGAGATATGTATCAAGCTCGGAAGTGTCTGCAGAGCTGGCTGTAAAGGGAGACATCACATCCTGAGATATGTATCAATCAGCAGAGCTGGCTGTAAAGGGAGACATCACATCCTGAGATATGTATCAAGCACGGAAGTGTCAGCAGAGCTGGCTGTAAAGGGAGACATCACATCCTGAGATATGTATCAAGCACGGAAGTGTCAGCAGAGCTGGCTGTAAAGGGAGACATCACATCCTGAGATATGTATCAAGCACGGAAGTGTCTGCAGAGCTGGCTGTAAAGGGAGACATCACATCCTGAGATATGTATCAAGCACGGAAGTGTCTAATTTTAAGGTTTATATTCCATCAGCCATTGTGCCAAGTTTTACCTAATTATTGATAAAGAAGCTAACCCGCCAAATAATGGCAAAATTACACTACAAAACCGTTTACCAAACTTTGTCCAGGTGTTCAGGTCATATAATAACATTTAGGTTAATTCACAGGTTATTAAAGTTCTCCGGTCATGTTTTGTTTCATGAACTTGTTTATCTTTATTTAAATCGAAATCAATACAAAATAATATATTTACAATTCACATATTGCACTATCTATCAAAAGCGAGAATAAGATTTTTTAATGAAGTAGAAAAATTTGAACAGGTAAATTAATCCACAGGTAAATGTATTTATCAGTTATCTGGCAACAGTTGTGCAGCTGTACTATTCAGATTTATCTCATTTCCCCGTGCAGTCACGCAGTGGTAAAAGTAATATCTACGTCATGCAAATAATACTTATTTTTACATACAACTTAGTAGCAGTTTTAAAATATGTTTCTCTCCTATCTGGGACTATCAAGAAATATTGATATGGTGTTTAAGAGTTAAATTTGTTAATTGATAATACTACAAAAAGGGTGGCCATTCATCTTTAAGACACCAGTGATTGAATATGCATTAAATGAATTATGCTGTTGGCAGGATAGCTAATTTAAATGAAATTGGTTATAAAACTAGCCTAAAAACTGCCATGTTTTAAAGGGACATACAGCAATCTTGATTCTTTATCTACCATCACAATCAGCCTCTCAATGTATTAATCCATTATGACTTTAATCTGCTTGTATATATTTAAATACAATTTTGAGTTTTCAACTTTTGTTCATTATTCTACCATAGGTTTGAATATATTATTGGTGAAATGTAATCTTAATAATATGCAAAAAACAATTTGTTTTATACTATTGTTATAATTAATATCAATGATTGAACAAATGCACTTTATGAAGAAAAACTAACGGGACGCGGTGTGTTTTAAAAAAATCAAGATTGCCGTGTGTCCATTTAAAACTCAAGTTAGCCATATGTTCATTTAAAGTGCATCATTAACCTGGTCAGGGTTTGCTGCCAACATGTCCCAAAGTTGTCAGCAAACAACACTGGTGTAGAAATCAAATTAAAGCAGTTGGGAGTTATTTTTTTTATTTATTTTGTTCTAAAACGAATTTAAGACATGTGAATCTCAGTTCAGTTCAAAATATAACAATATAAACAAGTACTAAAAGATGAACATATTTATTGCTAATGAGGTACAAAATGTAAGAAGAAAGAAAACAATATATCTTTCCTGGAAGATGAGTTTTTGGCGCTTGACTGAGAAAAATGGTTTTATGAATTTCCAGACAATTTAATTTATAAGCCCTAAACAATCATTTGTATATCAGTTTCATGGGATAGTTTCATGAATATTTCTGCCCTCTTTTTATTTCAGAATGCAGCAAAAAAAAAACAAGAGGTCAATGACCTTGAAGCTCTACTGATTGATTTTGATTTCAGGAAGTAGTCGCTACAAACTTGTTTTTTGAAAATGTATTTTTAGCCGTGGTGGCCATTTTGAATTTCCGGCCGACCTGAAATTTTGCTAGGATCAATTAGACAACAATAGCAACATTCCTGTGAAGTTTCATGAAAATCCGTCAAGTAGCTTCAGAGAAGTAGTTGCTACAAGTTTTCATTATATAACTCTATGTAAACAAAGATGGCCGCTGACAGCCATGTTTAACATCGAATCAAAACGATTTTTGACAAGGACCAACATCATGTCATGCTGATCATTTTAGAAAAAGTCCCATATCAATATCACTTATATTTTTCAAGAAGTAGTCGTTACAAACTTTTTTTTAAAAATCTATTTTTAGCTGTGGTGGCCATCTTGAATTTCTGGCCGATCTGAAATTTTGCTAGGATCAATTAAACATTAAGAGCAACTTTCCTGAAAAGTTTCATGAAAATCCGCCAAGTAGTTTCAGAGGAGTAGTCGCTACAAGTTTTTACTATATAACTCTATGTAAACAAAGATGGCCGCTGGCAGCCATGTTTAACATTGAATCAAAACCATTTTTGACAAGGACCAACATCATGTCATACTGAACATTTTAGAGAAAGTCCCATATCAGTATCACTTATAGTTTTCAAGAAGTAGTCGTTACAAACTTATTTTTTAAAAATCTATTTTTAGCCGTAGTGGCCATCTTGAATTTCCGGCCGACCTGAAATTTTGCTAGGTTCAATTAGACGTCAAGAGCAACATTCCTGTGAAGTTTCATGAAAATCCGTCAAGTAGTTTCAGAGGAGTAGTCGCTACAAGTTTTAATTATTTAACTCTATGTAAACAAAGATGGCCGCTGGCAGCCATGTTTAACGTTGAATCAAGAAGTAGTCGCTACAAACTCGGTTTTTAAAAACCTATTTTTAGATTTGGCGGCCACCTTGGATTTCACATCAACATGAATTTTTGCTAGGATCAACTAGACATCATGGGCAGCATTTCTGTAAAGTTTCATGAAAATCCATTCAGTAGTTTCAGAGGAGTAGTCGCTACAAAAAAAAAGTTTACGGACAGACAGACAGACGACGGACACTGCACCACGGCATAAGCTCTGCTGATCTCTGATCAGTAGAGCTAAAAAAAAGAGAAGAAAAAGATTTTCATCCCGAAACTTTCAACTAAAAATGTTGAGAATTGTAGTTATTAGAGAGTATGACCCTTTCCTGCTATCCAACAACAAGGTTCCTACCAAGCTAGGAAATTTGATTTACAAAACTAAGTCATTTTTATTTACCATTAAACAAGTATACAGTATTTAGGTCATAACTCTTACACGAGCCCCAATTGAATTGAATTGGGGTTTTAAGGCGCACCAACACATGAAAATTTATATGGTACCTAACAGGAATGAACATGCCAGGGTCATCCTCCATGTACATCGAGATAAAATATGGAGAACGGGCCTAGAACCTTCTCAACCTGAAACAAGAGCCCCAAATAAAGGGAAGTAACAAACATACACGTGTTATACTATATACCGTATAGGAACCAAATCATTGTATATGTACCTCTGTATGAATCAACACATGATTTATATGGGATTAACACACTAGTGAGACATTTCAAACAGTTGCACTCATTCTAAACACATGTGAAAATGTTTACTTCTCATTTCTTAATTAACTAAATATGGGATACACTATAATAACAACATACATGTATCTATATATACTGAACGCATAAAGAAGCATGATGTATTAAATATATTTGAACAGATGTGTCATATAAAAATGATTATTTTCCCCTCATGTACACAAAGTATGACATGGCACAATGACACAAGTGACACTTGTTCAGGGGCGTCCGTGGCTAAGTGGTTAGAATCTCTGACTTGAAATCACTTGTCCTTCACCACTGTGGGTTCGATCCCTCATGGACCTAGGAATCTTTATGTGAAGAAGCTATTCAGCTGGCTTGTGGAACATCAGTGGTTCTGCCCAGGTGCCCACACATGCACTAAAATTGCCTGAAGGGTCACCTGGGATCTTCCTCCACCAATGGAATCTGGAAATGTTGCCAAATGACCTTAGCTGTTAGTGCGACAATAAAATCAAATTCAACTGGCACTTGTTTAATTAAAATTGCTCACTACACATTATTTGTTTGACTGATTAATCTAATGTTTCATACCCATATTGCGTAGCTAATTCAAAGGGAAACAAGAATATCGGTAGAACCAACTGATGCTCTCTGAAGTGGATGCTTTCCGCAAATGAAATTAAAGGGAAAATGTCCATAAGTTGCATTGGGCTGAATTGGGGTTTTACAGTGCACCAACAAAAAAAGATTATATGGCGTCAACAGGAATGAACATTCCAGGCCCACTCTCCATTTACATTTAGATAGAGGCCTAGAACCTTCTCGCCTGCAGAACTGCAGAGTTACTGCAAACTCTGTTGTAAACACTCCATTTTTTGCTGGAGCCACGATCATTGTTTTCTGCCACCACTCAAGTAGCACCTGAAACAATACAGGGATGATGATGAAGACCTTTAATGAAATTGGCAAAAACCAGATGGGGCGTCCATAATAATTATTTTTTGTAGGTCTGCACGTTTTTCTTAGACAAAGGTTAGATGTTACATACTCTGTTGCATATCAATTTAAAGAAGAATAGCAATCCATTACATTCCTGAGGAGAGATGTCTGATTAAAATACATATACAAATATATGTAAGTGTTTGAAGAGGGATAACTCTGTATTTACTCAAGATGAAGTTAAATATATGGTTCCTGCACTCTGCACTTTCTCTCCTTGCCCTCTATCATTGTATGAAGTTTCGTTGCAGTCCCATTAGTAGTTTTCAGGTTATGCTCTGTACAACATATTTTGAAGGACGGAAATAAAGGCCATTCTAATATTTTGGGTTTAAACAGGCACATAAACTTACGGACTGAATAGATTCTTTTGTTATATATTTTTTATCTACTGCTTTTCTAGCCCCATAAACTCAATTTGTTAGTTCGGGCAGAGAAAGTGGCGACTGCTATGTTCCCAAAATGTTTCGGGAAGCATAAAAAGGTTTAAAGTTTAGAAAGCAGTTTGTATCAATGCCATTTAAAAATGACGCAGACCGGTATTGCCACTGTCAGTCGCTAAAACACAAACGCTAATTTGCTAAAATTAGGCCTAAACTGATTTCTGTGCAAATGGTTTCATATTAAAACATTATTCATCACGATGAAAACTTTTACATAATTTTGTATCAAAACATATATTTGTATGTGCACTAGGAATCAAGAATACAATGCATTATGATATATATGGTATGCAAGAAAATCGATGTTTTTCCGACAAACATATGTTCATGTATGTGCACTATGAATCAAAGCCCATACATAATTCATTACGATAAATACATGCGTGAACAATGAAATAAAACATAGTTCTTTGTGATAAGCTACAACATAAAATATACACGTTCATTATACACCTAATGTAACTGCCTATCTGATCACAGAGCGCAACTTTGCCTGTATGTGCATATAGTTTTACCTTTGAACCCAATTTTGATCTTGACCTTTGAGCTATGACCCTGAATTTAGTAGCAGCCACACCTTCTTGTTGCTGCCCATTGTGTAACTTTAAAACAGATCACATATTTATGACCTTGATCTTGTAAATAAAGTTTATATAAATCAGTTGCTTTTATGTGTAAAGAATGTACCTTCCCAAAATGTTACCGGGGCAACTGTCTTGGTGTATCTCTGCATAGCTACAGGCCTGGTTTATCTAACATCTGTATGCAGTATGGAAGACTGGTCAAGTTATAGACGCTGTGTCCTTACAAACACGTGCATGTTATTTAGCATGTGTGCTTACAAACACGTGCATGTTATTTAGCATGTGTCCTTACAAACACGTCATCTTATTTAGCATGTGTGCTTACAAACACGTGCATGTTATTTAGCATGTGTGCTTACAAACACGTGCATGTTATTTAACATGTGTGCTTACAAACACGTCATCTTATTTAGCATGTGTCCTTACAAACACGTGCATGTTATTTAGCATGTGTGCTTACAAACACGTCCATGTTATTTAACATGTGTGCTTACAAACACGTCATCTAATTTAGCATGTGTGCTTACAAACACGTGCATGTTATTTAGCATGTGTGCTTACAAACATGTCATCTTATTTAGCATGTGTGCTTACAAACACGTCATGTTATTTAGCATGTGTGCTTACAAACACGTCATCTTATTTAGCATGTGTGCTTACAAACATGTCATCTTATTTAGCATGTGTGCTTACAAACACGTCATGTTATTTAGCATGTGTGCTTACAAACACGTGCATGTTATTTAGCATGTGTGCTTACAAACACGTGCATGTTATTTAACATGTGTGCTTACAAACACGTCATCTTATTTAACATGTGTGCTTACAAACACGTCATCTTATTTAGCATGCACACAATCAATATTGATTCCAAGTTTTAACATTCTTTGTGCTGCTTTAAATACTGACTTTATATAATGTGTTTTTATAACTAAATCCCTATTTACAAGAATATCACAAAAACAAAGTTCAGAAGTTATGCAAACTCCGATTATCATCGTCACGAACACATCTTTTAAATGTGAAAACTTCCTATTATTAAAACAGTAGTTTTTTTTCACAATGTTAACAAATATATACAAGTACAAATAACAATCTGAACCAGAGAAAATAACAGATCATTCATGTTCATTGTAAAAGGTACAAATCTTTTACCAATCAAATTAAAAAACACAAAAAAAAAAATAGTTCAATAAATAAAAATCAACTTCTATCTTTAACTCTAAAGTGATGTCTAAAACCACTCTGTTACGCAGCGGGTTACACCTGATAAAACACAATACAATACATACCAGTCTACGAGAAATCCTCAATGACTGGACACATACCAGTCTATGAGAAATCCTCAATGACTGGACACATACCAGTCTAAGAGAAATCCTCAATGACTGGACACATACTAGTCTATGAGAAATCCTCAATGACGGGACACATACCAGTCTATGAGAAATCCTCCATGATTGGACACATACCAGTCTATGAGAAATCCTCAATGACGGGACACATACCAGTCTATGAGAAATCCTCAATGACTGGACACATACTAGTCTATGAGAAATCCTCCATGACTGGATACATACCAGTCTATGAGAAATCCTCAATGACTGGACACATACTAGTCTATGAGAAATCCTCAATGACTGGACACATACTAGTCTATGAGAAATCCTCCACGACTGGACACATACCAGCCTATGAGAAATCCTCCACGACTGGACACATACCAGTCTAAGAGAAATCCTCAATGACTGGACACATACCAGTCTATGAGAAATCCTCCATGACTGGACACATACCAGTCTAAGAGAAATCCTCAATGACGACACATACCAGTCTATGAGAAATTCCCAATGACTGGACACATACCCGTCTATGAGAAATTCTCAATGACTGGACACATACCAGTCTATGAGAAATCCTCCATGATTGGACACATACCAGTCTAAGAGATATCCTCAATGACTGGATAGTAAAACTGTTCATCAAACAGCTATTGTTCAGGGCACAGATATCGGTTAAAAAAAACAACCTTATATGTCCAGCCTGATATGTCTATTAAAAACAGAAGGTAAGCATTGAGGAAATCCCAAATATAGGCATGCATCTCAAAACAACAGCTGCAGTGTTAGTTTTTGAATTCCCACGGAGCTGGCATATGTTGCAATCAACTCCGGAATAAATTATCTTTCCAATAATATATACTTTCGTATGTCCACAACACACCAAATTAGCCCTGGCGCTCGAAAAACACAGAAGACATACCTGTTTTTAAAAAGTGACCTTAAGCCAGTCAGTTTTATTCGCCTATATAGACAGCTGTTTAGCCTTTGTAGAAGCTCTCGTGGACACAAAAACTCATTGGCACTATTCCTTTCGGGATTTGCATTGAAACTTCAGAGTAGCAAGCCCGCACAAACAATGACGTCATTACCTTACCAATCGCTCCCATTTCATTGGTTCAATATTAAATCCAATTCATTTATCCAATAAGATAAGTTCCAGCTTCCAAACAAATATTTATGCGGGCTTGCTATCCTTCAACTTCCGGCATCCTCAACGCAAATGGCATCGTGGGATATTGAGATTCTTGAAACCATTGTAAACTTGTGCTTGTGATCATCGAAAATATATATGGACATTATTTATTGCGCGGAAAAAGACATCTTGTGCGTAAGGAATAGTGCCGATGATTTTTTGTATCCGTGGGAGCTTCCGCAAAGGCTAAACGGCAGTCCACGGGGGTCTATATAGGCGAATAAAACAGACTGGCTTAACGACACTTTTTAAAAACAGGCAAGCTTTCGGTGCTTTTTTGAGCACCAGAGCTTTTCTAGTGGGTTGTGGACATTTGAAAGTATATATTATTGGAAAGATAATTTATTCCGGAGTGGTTTGCAGCATATGCCAGCTCTGTGGGACTTTAAAAACTAACACTGCAGCTGTTGTTTTGAGATGCATGCCTATATTTGAGATTTCCTCGATGCTTACCTTCTGTTTTTAATAGACATGTAAGAATTATTTATTTAAACCAGTATCTGTGGTTCAGGGCGCATGTTTCAGCCAAAGTTTTTTTTTGACTTTTCAGACAAAATTCAAGTAGTACCTAAGTAAGTTGTATATCAGCGGAACAGACATTTTTATAGGTAAATTCAATTATTATACCTCACTTTTACATTCCTGTATAAAATGCCTATACCCTGGCATGAAACATTTTATACTGTTTCCCGATTATGATGCTGAACAGAAAAAAAAAGGTAATATTTCATGATTGTGATGTTACAGCAAGTGTATACATTTATATATGTATTATTAAAATTGCTGATGCTAAAAAACCGTTGGCTAAAACAAGTGCCCCAAATAATAGTGACAACTGAGGCAAAACTAGAAGGGTGTTCCACAGAACACTTGTGTTGCCTGCCATGTGCTTATTTACTTTTCAAATTATGGCCCGGGATTTGAGCTTGGTTAGGTTGCAGGTTAAAGTTATAAGAAAAGTGGCATAACTCTGTCGAAATGAAAGTCAGAGTTATTGGACATGTGTCAGGACATTCCTTGGGGTTACATGAAAATATTTGTGAAGTTTCATGAACATCGATCAAATAATTTTGAGGTTATGTCCAAGGTTAGGTTGCAGGTTAAAGTGTGATGGACTTTCAACGACGGACAACTAACAAAGTGATCCCTAAGTGTCTGCCATACTACGCAGGCAAACTGTGGTTTACAAAACAACTTAGCTTTTGGCTAGATAATAACACATTTGTTTCTTTCAACAAGTTTGATATTGCTGCATGATATGAATCCAGTTGCCAACATTTCTGTGAAAAATAAATGTTAAGCAATCATTAATAAATTTGCATAAAATGTTCTAACTAAAACACATTTCATCACTATATTATACCAAGTATGCAGCTCAGCGCTTTGACTTTTTAACTCGCGGTTCACAAACTCCCCCAATTTTCCTCTTTAGTGCCTGTCTTGTCAATTTATCGGCAGTTTTCGTCTGCTCCTCTTTTTCAGGCTTATCTACCATTGATAACTCTTCAGTAAGAAGACAAGGATGAGTATTAGTGCCATCTCCTGCTTCCTGCGACTCTTTCATTTTCATCAATTCTGCTGACAAGTCAGTAAACTTCTGGTTCAAGTCATTAACTTTTTTCTCCAACTCTGCTATAGCCTGTCCTTGCTGAATTATTTTTTTCTCCTGGTCTAGCACTTTCTTTTTCTGACAAGTATATCCAACCTTAGTCTCTGAGACATCTTTTCTGATTTGTTGAACATTTGCACTCTGCGACCTTAGCTGGGCACCGAGACTCACGACCTCTGACCTTAAGCTAGGTGCTCGTACTGGCGACGCTTGGAAAGTAAACAGGGTGCTTACAGATGTACCTGTATATATATGCAGACAATACATCAATTGTATTGTTATATATATATGTAACAGATAGATATAATTTAATTATTTATGCATTATATGTTGCTGTTATTTTGTAATTTGATAGCATGTAAACAATTATACTTTTTAAGTAAGCTCCCCCACACCCACCACACACACGTAACTGACTCTAAATGTATCCTGTAAAGGGCTTACCCGTAACCCAAAGTTTGGGAGCTTGGCAAGTTTGTTGTAATTAAAATTTCATTAAAATTACTGTTGAATTTGTCTTTGTGACGTACATTACCAAAATGTTTATTTACTTTCGTTCTGTGACGTTAACGGTCCAAAAGGGATGTCATGTAACGGGGGGCTTCCAACGGATGAAAAATACGCGGGGAATTAATGGAATAGCCGTATTTTACCGTAAAATAACATACAGTTGTCTCTCTTCTTTGTGTATATGAAAGACTGCGCAGGTCATGTTAGAATAATATTTCAAGCACCGATTGGTGTAAATATCTAATGCAATAAAATAATTTTATCCCATAAACTGTGGTGTGGGAGTGTAATAAAGCCATGATATAATTAGCATATTACACTAGTAATAAATGTATGCAAATGAAGGCCGTATCATCAGGGAACGAAATTCCACTCTCCATGACGAGTGCTCATTGATGCAGGACTAGTAGAAATTCAGATAAATTCTTTAACAATTTATTAATTTGACCATTCAAATATTACATAGGACGAATAACTCGGAAATAACTTGTCCTGTTCTAATACCAGATTACAGACATCTATCAAGTAGTTCCAGTGACTGGTGCCATACGTAGAAGATCGAGTCAACATATAACGTCATAGTACACCGTTATATATAGGCAGCTAGTCAAAAAAAAAATCCTTATGAGCACACTTTTAGAGTTATGTGATAAGAATCTCACGTGTGCCTATTTAACATTAAATTTATTCAACTCGATGGTTAAAACTGATATGATGCTCGGCACGGCCTCACATTATATAATTGTATCCAGCTTGTTTAATAAATTCAATAGGCAGGCACTCATGTAAGATTCTCTATGTATCAATGCCAAGTCACTCACCATAAACCAAGACAATTAAAAATACGAAAATTCTTACAGGACTCAAACTTTTTATCAGAAATATAAACTAAATATAGTCTTCTCATCACCAAGGTACCTTCCCAAGTTAATATTTACGTGACTGTTACCATGGTGCCTTCATTCACTAATACTACCTTGATGTTACCATGGTGCAATCACTCCCTAATATTACATGGCTGTTACCATGGTGCCTTCACTCACTAATACTACCTGGCAGTTACCATGGTGCCTTCACTCACTAATATGACCTGGCTGTTACAATGGTGCCTTCATTCTCTAATACTACCTGGCTGTTACCATGGTGCCTTCACTCACTAATACTACCTGGTTGTTACCATGGTGCCTTCACTCAATAATATGACCTGGCTGTTACCATGGTGCCTTCACTCACTAATATTACCTGGCTGTGCATCCATGGGACAAGCACAAGATTCCGAGAATGGGTACGGCAACGTCACTGCTGGCAGTTTGGCTTTGAGACCGGGAGCGATTTTCTCGTCAAAATGTTCCATTGCCATGGAAGAGATGTCCCTCAGTTCTTGCAGGAACTCATGTGACCTTGGCGGCGTGTTACTAGACTGCAGAGTACGTAGAATACAGTACAGCTCATCTAGTACCTGCCAAATTAATCAAAATCATAATTACCGAATGCATTTGTAGAGTTTCAATCCATTACTTAAAGTAGTTTGAGAGATACAAGATTACATACAAACTTTAACCAAGCTTACATACAAACTTAACCCAACTTTTTTAAGTACAAAAGAGGCCATAATCTTGTTAAAATAAAATCAAGAATTATAGAACCTCGCTATGTGGCGCATTGTCTAATGATGAGGAATGCATGTTTAAAATTTCAATCCATTACTTAAAGTAGTTTGTGTGATACAAGCTTACATACAAACTTTAACCAAGCTTACATACAAACTTTAACCAAGCTTACATACAAACTTTAACCAAGCTTACACACAAACTTTAACCAAGCTTACGTGAGGAAGCTATCCAGCTGGCTTGCGGAACGTCGGTGGTTCTACCCAGGTGCCCGCCCGTGCACGAAAATTGCCCGGAGGGGCACCTGGGGTCTTCCTCCACCAATGGAAGCTGGAAAGTCGCCATATGACCTTAGCTGTTGGTGCGACTATAAAATCCAATTCAATTCAATTCAATTAACCAAGCTTACATACAAACTTTAACCAAGCTTACATACAAACTTTAACAAGTTTTTTAAGTATGAAAGGGTCCATAATTTTGTTAAAATAAAAGCATGAGTTATAAAACCTGGATTTGTGGTGTCAGCTAAGGATGCCAAGTTTCAATCCATTATGTACAGTAGTTTGTGAGATAGAAGCTTGCATACAAACTTTAACCAAGCTTACATACAAACTTTAACCAAGTTTTCTAAGTATGAAAGGGGCCATAATTTTGTTGTAGAATCTGGCTTTGTGGTGTCATTTAATGATGCCAAATACATGTGTGAGGCTCCGTGGTGTCATCTAATGATGCTGAATACGTGTGTGAAGTTTTAATTCATTATGTTAAGTGGTTTGGGAGATACAAGCTTTTATACAAACTTTAATAAGGGATGCAGACGAAGACGCCAATGATGACAATAGCTTTTTTTCCTTCGGAAAAGTCAAGAAAAAAAAGCAACATATATGTGTAAGAATTGTGTAAAAATTGACTAAAACAACAAAGAAATATGTAAAAATAAAAAAATAAAAATTCAAGTGGGGTGGGTGGGGTGGGTGGGGGGGGGGTGAGAGGCGGGGGTGGGTGCGGGGGAGGGGGCGGGTAGTGGGCAACATATATGTGTAAGAATTGACAAAAGCAACACAGAAAGTTTCAAGTAGGGGTGGGGTGGTGGGGAGCGGGTGTGAGAGGCAGAAGTGGGTTGTGTTGGGGGAGGTGGGGGTTGTGGGGGGGGGGGGGGGGGGGGGGGAGGGGCAACATATATGTGTAAGAATTGACAAAAGCAACACAGAAATATGTAAAAAAAAAAAAAAAAAGTTTTAAGTAGGGGTGGGGTGGTGGGGAGCGGGTGTGAGAGGCAGAAGTGGGTTGTGTTGGGGGGAGTGGGGGGGGGGGAGGGGCAACATATATGTGTAAGAATTGTGTAAGAATTGACTAAAACAACAAAGAAATATGTAAAAAAAATAAAAATCAACTGGGGAGGGGGGTGGGGTGGGAGGGATTGGTGAGAGGCGGGGGGGGGGGGGGGGGGGGGGGGGCAACACATATGTGTAAGAATTGACTAAAACAACACAGAAATATGTCAAAAAAAAAAAAAAAATGTGGAGGGGAGTGGGGGTGGGGGGGGGGGGGGGGGTGTTGGGAGCCCATGCCCCAATATGGGTGAAGTAATAAGATGCATAATGCTATAACAAATCCCAAACCAAAATTATAGATATATACATGCTTACATGCAAACCTAGATCTGCCTTTATTGCACATTTTATGGGCCATCACAATTTGGGTTCCATGGGAGCCCATAATTTACAGAAGACAAAATTACTTATTCAACCCTTTACAACATACTATAAGGAAACCAATTCCAAAATTTAGTTCAGCTAGGACAAGAAATGTAAGAGATATAGACCTGTAGTGGGTGGTCTGCCCTCACCACCAAAAAATTGACCATCATATATATAGAGGATCTGACATGAGTTGTCATTTCATACAAGATTTTATTAGACTAGTTCAGGTATTTGTTATTAAGCGAGCCTCTTATAAAGTTTAATAAAATGTTGTATGAGATGACGAGTGTCAGATCCTTTTTATCACATGAATTTTGAAATTTTGAATTTTAAAATTTAGAAATTTTGAATTTTGAATTTTTTGAATTTTGAAATTTTGAATTTGAGGAGAATTTTTGAATTTTGAATTTTGAAATTTCGGTCGCCTTGTATTACACATGGTTAATATAAGGAAATACGTATTGGGTATATTATACGGAATACAAGCAGTTTCATGTGATAAAATGTTATATGACATTGTGTTGATATGATAAAAAACAAAATACAAACAAACAAAACCTATTCAAGGGATATAAGTCGAATGTTTCTAGAGTAATCAGGCTGGTTAACATACCTGAACTAGACATTGCTACTATAAACATTGTGACCAAGTTTGGTAAACAGTGAATAAAATTTACTTAATAAAACTTATAGAGAGAAGACAAGAGGGCCTATGGACGCTCTACTGACTAAAATGGCTCATATCAATTAAGGGTCGTCGTAAAAAAAATCCCATCAGTACTTCTTTCAATGGGTTTCAGCCTAAATGTCGAGCCCTATTATTAAGGTGAATAAAATTTACTTAATAAAACTTATAGAGAGAAGACAAGAGGGCCTATGGACGCTCTACTGACTAAAATGGCTCATATCAATTAAGGGTCGTCGTAAAAAAAAATCCCATCAGTACTTCTTTCAATGGGTTTCAGCCTACATGTCGAGCCCTATTATTATTAAGGTCCAGATTTTTCATTTGACCAACAACAATGTCAATCCCAAAAATATATTAAATTAATATCATTAACATTTGGGAAGCATGTCATAATATTGTCTTTCCCCACACTCACCTACTCCACCAATTTGGCTACAATTTTTCAAAAACGGCCGTGCAAAAGACGGCTGCAAGGTTGGCTGGCTGTCATAGCCGAGACCAGATGCGACATATATTTTGTCGAAAGTAGGTCACAACGACCCAAAATTTTGCACATGATGTTCGATGCATACATGTATAAGGAACATTCTGGTGAAGTTTGATGAAAATCCTGCAAGAAAAAAGCAAGATACGCATATTGTAGCGGAGACCGGACGTGACTTATATCGTCGGAAGAAGGTCACAGCGACCCAAAATTCTGCACATGATGTTAGATGCATATAAGGAACATTCTGGTGAAGTTATGTGAAAATCCTGCAAGAAAGAAGCAAGATGCACATGTCATAGCGGAGACCTATATTTCATTGAAAGTAGGTACAGCGACTAGAAATTTGGCAAATGATGTTAGATGCATTTATGGAACATTCTGGTGAAGTTTGGTGAAAATCCTGCGAGAAAGAAGCAAGATACACATGTCGTAGCAGAGACAGGACGTGACCTATATTTTGTCGAAAGTAGGTCACAGCGACCTGGAATTGTGCAAGTGAAGTTGGATCCATATACAGATATGGATATATATATCTATAAAAGATTGGATGAACATTTTTATCGTGTTAACAAGGCAAAAGTTAACGGACGGACGACTTTGGCAAGAAGAGCTAACAAGAGCTGTGAGAGAACAGCGCAGCTCGACTATTCGATTTTTCGGAGAATAATAAATTTATAGCTAGTATATACCATCAGAAAACAAGGCTACAACAATGTGGGGTGGGGTTGGGAGCACAACATAACTATGTGTAAGAATTGACCAAAACTACACAGAAATATGTAAAAATAATAATAAAAAAAATCAAGTTTTGAGTGGGGTGCGGAGAGGGGGTGGGAGAGAGGCGGGGGTGGATGGTGGGGGGAGTGGGGGTGGTGAGGGCAACATATATGTGTAAGAAGCTATGTAATTATTCAGCAAAACAACACAAAAATATGAAGAAAAAAAAAATCGAGTTTGAGTGGGGATGGGGTAGAGGCGTGGTGGGGTGGGGAGGGCAACATGTGTAAGAATTGACTAAAACAACAAAGAAATATGTAAAAAAAAATAAAACAAGAGGCCCAAGAGGGCCTGTGGACGCTCTACTGGCTCAAAATAAAGTTTATGTATAAGGGGCCATAAGTCTTTCAAAAATCATTCAACCAGAACATGGCAATTATAGGTGCAACTAGGCTTAGTACCGATCATCCTCGCCAAGATTCGCTGAAATCTGGCAAAGAGTTCAGAAGAGACTAATCTGGACAAAGTTTGTGTATTAAAACATTTAAAGGGTCACAACTCTGCCAAAAATCATTCAACCGAAATATGGCGATGATATGCACAACTAGGCTTGATACAGATCATCCTTGTCAAGTTTCGTCTGTATCCAGCCAGGGGTTCAGGAGAACTAGCCCAGAAAAAAATTGTGGTATCAAAATTCTTTAAAGGGCCATAACTCTGCCAAATATCTGTAAACCGAAACGTGACGATGACATGCACAACTAGGCTTGGTGCTGATCATCCCTGCAAAGTTTCATTGAAATCTGGCAAGGGGTTCAGGAGAAGTAGATCAGAACAAAGTTTGTGTATTAAAACCTTTAAAGGGCCATAACTCTGCCAAAAATTATTCAACCGGAACACGGCGATGATTTGCACAACTAGACACAGAATTGATCATCCCTAAAAAGTTTCGTTTAATCCGGCCAGGGGTTCAAGAGAACTTGTCAGAACAAAGTTTGTGTATTAAAACCTTTAAAGGGCTATAACTCCACAAAAATCATTCAACTGGAACACGGTGACAATGTACAACTAGGCTTGGTACTGATCATCCCTGCAAAGTTTCAATGAAATCCGGCCAAATGAAGGCTCTTTCTTCTTAATGAGGCCAAGATATAGCATATTTCAGAAAATCAAGGGCCATGACTCCGATGTTAATGGTCCAATCTGGATGTTTTTCGAACTTGTCCAAGCTTTCATTGATATTAACAATCTGGTAAAGTTTCTTAAAGATCGGATGAAAGATGAAGGCCTTATCGTCTTAACAAGGCAAAATATAGGATTTTTAACTAAATCAAGGGCCATAACTCCACTATTACTGGTCCGACCTGGCTGGTTTACAAACTTGACCGAGCTGTCATTGATATTAACAATCTGGTAAAGTTTCATAAAGATCGCATGAAAAATGAAGGCCCTATCGTCTTAACGAGGCAAAGTATAGCATTTTTAACTAAATCAAGGGCCATAACTCATCTGTTACTGGTCCGATCTGGCTGGTTTTCGAAATTGTCTGAGCTGTCATTGATATAAACAATCAGGTAAAGTTTTGTAAAGATCAGATGAAAGATGAAGGCCTTATCGAATTAATGAGGCAAAATATAGCAATTTCAACTAAATCAAGGGATGTAACTCATCTGTTACTGGTCCGATCTGGCTGGTTTTCGAAACTGTCTGAGCTGTCATTGATATAAACAATCAGGTAAAGTTTTGTAAAGATCAGATGAAAAATCTTAACGAGGCAAAATATAGTATTTTTAACTAAATCAAGGGCCATAACTCCGCTGTTACTGGTCCGATCTGGCTGATCTTCGAAACATCCAAGATTTCATTTATATAAACAATCTGGTAAAGTTTGGTAAAGATCGAATGAAAGATAAAGGCCCTATCGTCTTAACGAGGCAAAATATAGCATTTTTAACTAAATCAAGGGCCATAACTCTGCTGTTAATGGTCCGATCCAGCTAGTTTTCAAACTTGTCCTAGCTCTCATTTATATAAACAATCTGTAAAAGTTTGGTAAAGATTGGATGAAAGATGAAGGCCTTATCATCTTAATGAGGCAAAATATAGCAATTTTAACTAAATCAAGGGCAATAACTCCACTGTTAAAGGTCCGATCTAGCTGGTTTTCGAACTTGTCCGAGCTTTTATTGATATTAACAATCTGTGCAAGTTTGGTAAAGATCAAATAATAAATAAAGGTGCTAGAGTGTTCACAAGGCTTAATATGGCATTTTTCAGCAAAACAAGGGCCATAACTCCGGTGAAATTATTTCAACCTTGCCAGTTTTCGAACTTGTCCGAGCTTTCATTGATATAAAGACACAGGCAAAGTTAAGTAAAGATCCGATTAATATTGAAGGCCCTAGAGTGTTCACAAGGCAGAAAATAGCATTTTCCAGGAAAAAAAAGGGCCATAACTCCGGTGTTACTGATCCGATTTAGCTGGTTTTCGAACTTGTTTGAGCTTTCATTGATATTAACTATCTGTGCAAGTTTGGTAAAGATCAAATAATAAATGAATGTGCTAGAGTGTACTAGGCCAGACAATGGCATTTTTCAGAAAAAAACCAGGACACACAACTCTGGTGTTACTGAACCGAAATTAGCTGATTTTCGAACTTGCGCGAAGCTATCCAATGGTATTAACAATCAGTGCAAGTTTGATAACCAATCAAATAATAAATGAAGGTGTTTAGGAGCGTTCACAAGGCAAAAAAATGGCAATTTTCAGGAAAAACAAGGGACCATAACTCCGGCGTTACTGATCGATTTGGCTTGGTTTTCGAACTTGTCCGAGCTATCATTGATCTTAACAATCTGTGCAAGTTTGGTAAGATCAAATAATAAATTAGGGTGCTAGAGTGTTCACAAGGCTTAATATGGCATTTTTCAGCAAAACAAGGGCCATAACTCCGGTGAACTTTATCCGATCTGACTGGTTTTCGAACTTGTCCCCCCGAGCCTTTCATTGATATAAGACACTGGCAAAGTTTCATAAAGATTCGATTAATATGAAGGTCCTAGAGTGTACACAAGGCAAAGTTAACAGACGGACGGACGGGACGGACGGACGACGGACAACTCGCCATCCCATAAGCTCTGCCTGGGCCTTTGGCCAGTAGAGCTAAAAATAGTTTCAAAGTGGGGCTGGGAAAGGGGGGGGGGGGGGGGGGGGGGGGGGGGGGGGGGGGGGGGGGGAGAGAGAGGTGTAAGAATCTGACTAAAACAACAAAGAAATATGTAAAAAAAAAGATTTCTAGTGTGGTGGTGTGGGGGGGGGGGGGGTGTGAGAGGCGGGGGTAGGTGGGGGGGGGGGGGGGGGGCGTGGGCGGTGTGGGGGCAACATATATGTGTAAGAATTGACTAAAACAACACAGAAAAGGTAAAATAAAAAAATAAAAATAAAAGGTGTGGAGGGGTGGGGGGTAGAGGGGTGGGGGAGGAGGGAGCCCATGCCCCAATATGGGCGAAGTAATAAGATGCATAATGCTATAACAAATCCCAAACCAAAATTATAGATATATACATGCTTACATGCAAACCTAGATCTGCCTTTATTGCACATTTTATGGGCCATCACAATTTGGGTTCCATGGGAGCCCAGAATTTGCAGAAGACAAAATTACTTATCCAACACTTTACAACATACTATAAGGAAACCAGTTCCAAAATTTAGTTCAGCTGGGACAAAAAATGTAAGAGATATACCCCTGTAAACACAGCTTACACGCAAAATTTGATGTGAAACAGACATATTTTAAGGGCTATCAGAATTTGGGTTCCATGGGAGCCCAGGGGTTACAGGAACCAAAATTACTTAAGCAGCCCTTACGATAATGCTATAAGGAAGCTAATGGCCAAATTTGGTTGTGCTAGGGTAAGAATTGTAAGAGATATAGACTTGTAAACACAGCTTACACGCAAAATTTGATGTGAAATGGGGCACATTTTATGGGCTATCATAATTTGGGTTCCATGGGAGCCCATGGGTTACAGGAACCAAAATTGCTTGAAGCCCATGAACAAATTTGGTTGTGGTAGGATAAGAAATGTAAGAGATATAGACTTGTAAACACAGCTTACACGCAAACCTTGATGTGGGACGCCGACGCCAACGCCGACCCCGGGGTGATTACATAAGCTCTCTTATTCTTCAAATAGTCGAGCTAAAAAGGGGACAGATAGGTCTACTGACTGACAAGTGCATAGCAGTATACTAAACTGCCAGTTTTTTTCTTCTTGTTTTTTTTCCTCTCACTTTTTACCAATTCAAGAGATATACCTCTGGTGTTGATGCAGCAATTAGGCATATCAAACTTGACCTTGACATTGTGACACTGCAAAGCAATAAACCCCCTGTTCTTTGAGGGGGCATAATAAAATCAAAATATTGTTTACAGTGATTTATCTTACAGTACTCCAAAAGTTGGATAACATTGACAATCTGTCACCGTATATACATTCATCTGGTCCATCTCCATACCTTATATTTTGTTTATAATTAAGGCCAAAAAAAAATTTAGGTGTGTATCCTATTGCATGCTCTGAAAAAACAGGGTAGGTAGGTAGGCACTTTTTTTTCTTTCTTTTTTTTATTTGGAGCAAGATCTACATGTATTTATCTCATAAACCCCATACAAGTTGATGATACAACTGAATGTTTCTCTGTGATGTCAGTTTACCTCGATATATTGTGATAAACCATTGTTCAGAACTTTTTTTTTTTTAATTTTTTTTTCATAAAAAGTTTTAGGGTCAGCCCCTTAAAAATAGGGTCGGTCGGGCTACCGGAAACACAGGTATTTTTTTTTTCCTAATTGATAACACCATAAGCCTACCTTTCCAGGAATAAAGCAGCACAGTCCTGTGTCAATGTATTTCATGTAAGACATTCCCAATAATGAGAGTCGGGTCTCTATCGCTGATAGAATGTCCACATGTCTGGCCAGTGGATGGTTGCGTCTCTCGGACTCGCGGCGTGGCAACTTGTTCTTTACCTCTTTTTGTATCTGTGCATGGAGCTTGTCAATTTTTGAGAAGCCTTTGTTAAGCCTGTTCTGACAGTGCTTGTTGAATAATTTACACACCTGTTAAGGATAAACACAAAATTGTACATGTAAAATTGTATTGGCATAATGTATATATTGCATAACAATCACATATTAAAATGGTTAAAATACTTTACAGCTCTTGAATTTGTTTCTCTAATTCCTTTTGAATCATGAATAATAGGCATCAATGGTATAGAATTTCCCCCACCAAGACACAAGGAGTTAACAGTCCAATACAGAGCTGTGCTACTGGTGATTACTATTGAACAGAGTCTTTCTACATACGCGTATATGGTCTTGAAACACTTATGTAAATATAGCTGTATTGCCTGCTATGGTTGTCCTCTCTACCTGTACAATGTACCTATTAATTTTTGGCTTATCAAGAGTAATTGAGAATTTAATGCGTATTGGCTATACGAAAACGAGCTGTGGTGTTACATTTTAATTAATAGTTTGAATTATATTTTGTTACCTATATCTTAATATGGTGTACATGTTGCATTGCATGTTTTTATTGATTTGGCCTTGAAAAAAGTTAAAATAGTATAGTAGTAAACATGTTTATCTGGTATTCAAATTATTTATGCAAAATCATTGATGATGATGTGGGCTCTTTTCATTGAACTATTTTATGCAAATTCATTTGTGATGAACTTCGGATGATATATAAACAGGCTAGCTCTGGGAGCAGCCCAGCAGTTGAGATCAATTTCAGTGTTCTTTATTAAAGTTAATTTAGATGCTTTTATAAAATATATTTGTTAGAGAATTTACTTATTATTGTGCATTTCTAAACCAGTGAAACAGATGCTTCATCACTAAAAAACAACAATGAAAATTTATGCCTAAAAGGGAAATTACGGCTTATAAAAATCGCTAAACTATTATTAAAATTATTTATTAAAATGTAACCATTCGTTTTTTGTAGAGCAGGTACGCATTAAACGCGTGATAAGCCGATAATCGATAGATACAGGCAGAGACGACAACCATGTTTTGGAATACAGCGTTATTTCTAAACCATATTTACAAAAACCTAGTTGCGAGAATCATAGCTCTTATGGTGTGTATGATGAGATCCTTTATAGAATAGGTAGGTATCACATGGTTCATACAGAATTATCATTATGAAATTTAAAGACTTTATAAGGCTGGAGTGAATTTCAGGACTTTTAAAGGCTACTTCTGATATTTAAGGACTTTTTAAGGCTGTATGAACCATGGCATGCTTATCATTATGAAATTTAAGGACTTTTTAAGACATTTTAAGGCCCAAATAACCCATTTTTAAGGCCCGGTTTAACTCATAACATTATCGGCGATTTTTTTAAACTACGTCAGATATTATTCCTCTTGCATAATTAATCGAGTGATTATGAAATTCAAGGACCTTTAATGATATTTTGTCAGAATTTAAGGACTTTTTAAGGCTGGAGTGGATTTAAGGACTTTTAAAGGCTAGTTCTGAAATTTAAGGACTTTTTAAGGCTGTATGAACCTTGTATCAGGATCGACCCCCAAGAGGTTTTTGAAGACATCAAGCAAATTGCCTGCCTAAACGACCACCGTATTTCAATAGACTAAACGTTAAATACCACGCGTGCATGCATAAAACTCACCAAAGAGAAGAATATCTCATCGATCTAGGTATTTTTTGTAAGGCTTCGTGTTTCAGCAGAAGTATTTTTCTGAAATGTTTATCTTTCGTGAAATATCTCGACCACAGCTGACAAAAAATGACACTGTTAACCGGAAAGTGTCAGGTGTGTGAGTAGGGCGGGGTTAAGTTTCCAAATACAGAACGAGACGTCACACGAGAATGAGAATATTTCGAACATAAACAATGAAAATGTCGGAAATTAAATGTGGCCTTCAAACTCCGACTACATCGGCGTGTTGCTCTCTTTGGTGGGTCTTCTGCATGCAGTTGTGGTATTTAAGGTTTGTTCTATTGAAATACGGTGGTTGTTTATGCAGGCATTGCGTGCTACCTTCAGAAACCTCGCAGGAAAAGTATTATGGGTGTCAGTACGGTGTCCTACTTATAATTCTAACACAAGGAAACATGGATCTGTGGTACATGTAGGTACATGTACATACTAACATAAAAGCCATGATTCTCACGACTAACAAAAAACATGTACCAAACCACTTGTCTCACAAGCATGCTTCAGAACTACCTTCCATCTTGTAGACGCTGGTCTGCCCCTACCAGAAAAAATCTAATGTCATATACATGTATGGCCTAACATAAGCTAACATTAAATGACGTAAAATGCCATTCAATCATGGATATACATGTATATACTCTGGATTCCAAACTGCCTATACGCCAATTATAGATTTATCCGCCTAATGGCGAATAAGCTGGTTCCCTGATTACTCTGCGGTATACAACAGGGTACCAGTTGGTTCCCCAATTAGTCTACGGTATGCACGAGGGTACCAGTTATATGGCAAATAGGACGCATTCATTTTTAAAATGTCAAATGTGAACCCCTTTTTTAAATCAGACTCCTCCTTTATATACGGCAATATGTTAAAAAGGATGAATTGTTTGAAATGGCATTATTGTGTAGATTCGGCTATTGGTCTTGGATTTTAAATTAACATTCATTTTGTTTGAAAATTTGTGTATTGAATTGGATAAAAAGGACACATTTCTTCTTTGAAAAGTGAAATGTATACTGACTTTGGATAAAAACTCCTCCTTCATTAATAAGCAATTTTTAAAAATAACAAATGGATTATATTGGTATCGTTAAGAAGCTGCATTGTTGTTTACAGCTTCCTCTTGCTAAAAGTTGTCTTCCTCATCCATTAACCAAA
Source organism: Cyrtodaria siliqua (assembly GCA_037043455.1). NCBI lineage: Eukaryota > Metazoa > Mollusca > Bivalvia > Adapedonta > Hiatellidae > Cyrtodaria > Cyrtodaria siliqua. The sequence continues at coordinate 132,620 of JAWPHD010002704.1, forward strand.
ATTTGTCATGAAATCCCACATAAATGTATCTCCCTTCCTTCGGTACATAAAATCTATCATCCATGTTTACCGAAGCACTTGAAAAATTGAGAAAATACACGTGGCGATTTTTTTCTTTCTTTTCCACTTCCTTAAGTGTTTAAAATTCCCAGACAATTTTTTATTTACTGCGCATACTCACCCTGTCTTCTATCTGAAGAGTACCCACAAAGTAATGCTGTTTTATACGGGTTTTCCACATGGGAAACAACGACATGTCAACAACAGTCATAACATACGAATGGATTCGTATCCCGAATGCAAAGGGTAGGTATGGATGTATTCGTACCCCACATGAAATGGGATATTTGATATACATGAATATCATGTATATGTTTTATAAATTTAGTATTCATGTATTGCCCTATCTTATTCTCAGCTTTATATAAAATAAAATAATTAGCGTGCGCATCCTATCTTTTGCTGCAATGATTTTCAGCGTCTGCTTTCATGCTAGATTGGTGTTCCGCGGAACACATGTGTCGCCTGTCAGCGCTTTGTCGTATAACAAGGTTTTTTGGACCCAGATAAATGACCTTGACAAACTGGCCTGAGTAAGTTTTCGTGAAGAGAACAAGGAGTATTTAACCCATATAATGACCTTCAGTGTGACCTTTATATTTTAGTATGGTCATGTCGATGTTGTCATGATGAGTATATAGTGAATGTTTGATCAAGAAATAGCAAGAAATGAGAAAGTTATAGCGAACGTTAAGTTTTCGTGAAGAAAAAAATAGAGTATTTAACCCATATAATGACCTTCAGTATGACCTTGACTTTCGTATTTTAGTATGGTTATGTTGATGTTGTCATGATGAGTATATATTGAAAGTTTGATGAAGATATAGCAAGAAATGAGAAAGTTATAGCGAAAGTTAAGTTTTCGTGAAAAAAAAAAGAAGAGTATTTAACCCATATAATGACATTCCGTGTGACCTTGACCTTCATATTTCAGCATGGTCATGACAATGCTGTCATGATGAGTATACATGTATATTGAAAGTTTGATGAAGAAATAGCAAGAAATGAGAAAGTTATAGTGAACGTTAAGTTTTCGTGAAGAAAAAAAAGAAAAGTATTTAATCCATATAATGACCTTCAGTGTGACCTTGACCTTCATATTTTAGTATGGTCATGTCGATGTTGTCATGATGAGTATATACTGAAAGTTTGATGAAGAAATATCAAGAAATGAGAAAGTTATAGCCAACGTTAAGTTTTCGTGACTGACTGACTTTGAAAAGGCGACACGAAAATGTGTACATATATATGTAAGTAGATGATTTGCAAATACGTGATAGCCTTACATATAAAATAAACAAAGGAATAACAGAGCTCCAAGAAAATTAAAATTGGGGACTAGCCCAGGGTTACCGTTATTACCAATGAATAGTTGCCGATACATAATTTATGTTGTATTGAATACTTTGCTTTTTACTTTGTTTTATTTAGAATAATACACATGTGATTAAAATCAAACAATAAGGTTCTATTTTCTTTCTTTTATTTATCCATTGCATATCATAACAAGAAATATCACTGTAAGTGACAAATGCCCCCGAAGTGACCTTTGATCTGTAAATGTGACCTTGACCTTGGAGTCGCGGACATGGATTTTGTGCGCGACACTTCATTTTGTTGTGGTGAGCACTTGTGCCAAGTTATTTGAAAATTCGTCCAGAACAGACACAATTTGTCCTTTACCTCTAAGTGTGACCTTGACCTTGGAACCACGGACCTGGATTGTGTGCGTGACACATCATGTTGTTGTGGTGAGCACTTGTGCCTAGTTATTTCAAAATCCGTCAAGGAATGCCAGAGTTAATGACCAGACACAATATGACCTTTGACCTATAAATGTGACCTTGACCTCAGAGCCATGGACCTGGACTTTGTGCGCAACAAGTCGTCTTGTTGTGGTGAGCACTGGTGCCAAGTTATTTGAAAATCCGTCCAGAAATGCCAGAGTTATTGACCAGACATGATTTGACCTTTGACCTCTAAGTGTGACCTTGGAGCAACGGACCTGCATTTTGTGTGCAACATGTCGTGTTGTTGTGGTGAGCATTTGTGCCAAGTTATTTGAAAATCTGTCCATGAATGTCAGAGTTATTAACCGGACACGAAAGCACTTTATTTTGACCTTAGACATCTAAGTGTGACCTTGACCTTGGAGCCATGGACCTGGATTTTGTGCGCGACACATTGTCTTGTTGTGATGAGCAATTCTACCAAGTTATTTATTGTCAGTGTTATAAACCGGACACGATTGTACGGACGGACGAACGGACGGACAGTGCGACTACTATGTATCACCCTTCGGGGGTATAAAAATGATATAACAAAACAAACATTTCATAAGACATTTTATTTTATCTTTGATGATAAATAAGAAGTTTCAGAAGTTTAAGAAATAAACTGCACTAAGTAGTTTAGTTGCCTGCTGCTGCAGATAGAGTCTGAACTGAATCAGTCAACCACACTGACAATTCAAATAGCTGTCAATGTCTTGTTTCTATATTAAAACACGCAACAGTTCTGTTCACTGAGACATGTTTCCCACCGGGCCCTGATGTGACCCAGTGTGCAATGGCCCTATTGATGTCATCCTGTGTCAGTTTTGCTGCCGAGTGTATGCTCATCAACATCTGAAGGGTGTCCTGCTTAAGGCAGTTTCTTCTAAATGTCTTTATATTGTTCATCAAACTGAACCCCCTCTCACATTCTGCAATTGTTAAAATGACAGCATGATTGGATTTTTATTTTATTTTGTTCAAATTTCATTAGGCCACTGTTTAGGACTGATTTTTGGCACGAACACGAATGGGAGTAATTATTATTTGTTTTTGGAATTGGTGATGTCTCAATAATCAGAATTTGTCTCCATTTAGTTAAAATTTACGGATTACGATGTCGCATGCATATTTGTAACAAACTGAATTGTTTTTTCTACGTCTGTATGCGCAATCAGCACGCATTAGGTTTAAAAAAAAAGCTCAATGTCGTAGAAAATGGCGCGAACCGCGCATCCTAGAATAGGCACTGATGAGGTAATTAATACCGACCGACCAATCAAAATTGAATACTCGCGACTGTCATACTGCACACCGACGATTATGCGCCTCGGCGAATCTGATCAAAAGCCGTAATAAACAAGCATTAGCGACAATTGAATAACACATGACTAATTATTGACCGTCAGCTGGTTAACAGTCCCGGGAGTATATGTAGTATTACAGGAAGAATTGGCACATATACTAGTGTGTATTGAAAAGTTTGATTGTCCTGAGATTTTTTAGACTAGCCCAACGGACAACCATTTTTGAAAGCAAGAGTAGCCGGGATCCAGATTGGAGCAGCCCCGGGCGTCAGGCTATCCTATTCTTGGAGCCCAGGATAATGTACATTAGTTTATAATAATATTAAAGTGTACAACACTACAACTCTAAATGACTAATTTGTTTTTAGAACGTTCACATCTATGTTGCAGTTCGCATGCCATCGAACGAAAAGGTATTTTGTTATTAAATTTGTAACTATTAAAGCTAAACAGACATCGCTATAAAGAACTAAGAATTATCCATTGTATCATCTTTAAATGAACCATCTAACTTATGTACTATTCTCAAAACAAATATATTAACAACGATATGTATATTATATTACGTTTTCTTACATAATACATTTAATTTGATAAATTCGTAAGACGGTGCGTAACTTAGCGCGACGCGCATGGTCACAAAAAACTTACCTGTATGGGCAAAGATTCATGGGTAAATTATTATTCGGCGGATAACTTGTTTCGAATCCAGTGTATGTAGGTCTATGTTTCAATCAAACAAATCCAATAATTTTACCCCACCCACTAACATAACACATTGGGTTTTTAAAAAATCCGGAAAAAACTTACTGCTCTCGTTTCACTTGACTCGTGGTATGTCAGATATGATATAACAGTCTCCGTAATCTCTTCAGGAAGGTCCAGAATATTTAGAACTCTATTATTGGCCATATTTTTTCGCAAATATTTATTTATTTTCAAAACGGAAGTGGAAGAGTTAGCTTATCCGGAAATGGATCTACCAAGGGAGGTAATTGGCGAGAAAAACGTCCAGAGACTCGGAAGAAATAAAATAAATAATAAAAATAATGTTTCGCAAACTCAACTGTATTCCAACCACTTTATACAGGTAAAGCAACATGACATAAAAACATGTGGAGTTTAAAATTTGTTATTCAACAAATGTTATTTTATCATTTGCTTGTATTTTATTTAATGATCCTGTTATGATGATGCATTATTATTTTTGTGTTGGCTGTTGCATGACATTTACTCCAAAACCAGCCATTCGATCAGTTTAGTACCTAAAGGTAATTGTTTTGTAACGTAAATACTAACAAAGGCTTCAGTGATGTCTGTGACGTTGCGTTGTAAACCTTCTCCCTTTTCACTGCTTCGGGTTCGAATCCCACTGGAAGCTGGACTTGTAAGTGAGGCTGATGGGGTAATTGTCGTATCGGGTACTACAGAAAGGTACCCGGGGTACATTTATGTACACAGAGGTACATTTATGTACACAGACACGTACCCGAAAATCTTTGAATTCCAGAACGGCCCCCAAATATACAGAAACGTACCCGGACAAACAAGATCTCATTGGCGGAATTGAAACAATTTAGAACTTGATAAAACAACTGCTTAAACAATATTGTTTATCACTAACTATTGCGCTGTTGTTCTTAAAACATATTTAGGCAGCCATAGTTAGTAATAAAATACAGAACGTATTGTCGTAAAACCGGAAGTTGTAAATCATCAAACCCCGCGCCAAAAAGTAAACAAATATGCAGCTCGTCATACAAGAAGAGTTGGTCAAATATTTAGACCAACTGCAATCCTTTTAAGGCGGAGACAACTGCTAGCCGCTTTTAAAAAGTGAATCGATTAAACTTTGTAAACAATGAAAGTTTAATTTCCGTGAAGTAACAGAACGCGTCACGGCCGCGTTTTACGACATTGTATTTTTTCTCGGGTACATTTATGTATATTTGGGGGCCTTTCTGGATTTCGATGATTTTCGGGTACGTTTCTGTATACATAAATGTACCCCGGATGCCTTTCTGTAGTACCCGGTGCGACAATGACCCCATCAGCATAAGTGAGGAAGTGAAATTCTTACAGATGACGGGAGGTGTACAGTACTGGTTCTACCCAGGAAAGAGAATGGTCTGCCTCCACCACAGAAAGATCGACCGTCATATATAACCTTACATGTGTCGAAAATGGCGTAAAACAACATACAAACTATGTTACAGATACCACAGTGGTGTACCAAATCTGACAGGTGAACTAATTTACATTATAAAAGATTTTACTGTGTCCTTGAAACTGAATCGGCATGCGTTGAAACTTAACGAATGCAGATTCAGTTTCCAGTGAACAGTTTATTTATACCATAACAGTAGGCAAATGAACGTCATGTTATGTTTATGTTTCATAATCCATTGGCATAGTTACTATTAGGCCATCAATAGGCTATATATAAAATTATATAGGCCTACAGGCTACCTCAGTTTTAAAAATGAAAAAAAAAATGAATAGTCCAAAAATGCAATAAAAACTGAAGCTGCTGTTGGTGCAGGGTTAACGGTCAACATCGTTTCTTATTTTATTTTACAGTGTAGGTAATTCAACTTTGTCTAATGGTTATTCTCAAATTTGTCAAAAACTATTTCCTGAAATACCACACAAGTGTTTTGTCAGATATAGGCCTAAACGCACCATTACATAGCTAAGTTTAAAAACAATGGCAGGAGAGCATGCCCCTAGTTTGTCAGGCCTTTATATGCATCTCAGGTCAGCTGTAATCTGTAAATTGACCTATCTGAGGTGATGATGAGACAGGCATGATGCCATCACCTTTCAAAATGTTAAAATACATGTAACTGTCCTCTACAATATAAAACTATATACATGGCACTGATGAAACTTGCTTGGAAGAAGAAGGCTGCTGCAGTGTTGTACAGAGCAAAATTCATTAAAGGAGATGGTGGAATTTGGCCAGATTTTGCACTCACTTATCATGTATAAGGAGCATAGAAATTCCAAGGGACTGAGGGTTGGTATAAGGGTGACACCAAACATAATGCTTGTCTGCTAGGATGTAGACCCCACAAGTCTGACTTCTTCTTTCCAATATTTGAAGAATGCCTGGATCCACTGAAGAGTTTCGCCTTTCACTTTGTAATGGTCCTGCTTATGTAGGAGTTGCTTGTGTGGGACTGTGTTGAACGCTTTGGAAAAGTCAAGTAGAATAACTCCTGCCTAATCATTTCCAGATGTAGCTGTGTAACAGTTCCTTATATGGAGGTGATCAGTTGTAGATCGGAGAGGAGGGTGGGAGATAAAAGATAGTGAGATCTTATTCTCTGCAGACTTTTAAACAATGTACACGTCGTATGATGAACAGTTTCGTAAATATATGGTGACAGATGAGATTAAGATGTGTCAATTATCTGTCTGTCAAGGCAGGCATAACACAGTATTTTCGACCTTTCTACAGGCTCCGTGTTTTTTCAGGGTCCGTAACATGGAGCCATTCCAGAGTTCCTTATATGGACCCATTCCCAATAAATAAAAAGGCCTCCATTTCCCCCAATTTCTATCTATTAATACTGCATCACCCCCTTTCGGGTATTATGTGCAGGCTTCCTGGGTAGAACCAGTATTAAGCAATGTGGGTAAAGTGTCTTGCTCAAGGACACAATGCAGCACATGGTGCAGAGGAGGATCGAACCGGGGACCCTCCAATCTCAAGTTCGGCACTCTATCACTGAACCATGAACGCCATTATTTCAGGGGAAAAAATCCCAATCTCCAGAAAAAATAACATTTGTCAGCAATCGGTGAATATAGGGCTGCATTCTTCATTTGCTCCGGGAATTAACAATTTGTAATTCGTCGTTCGGATTTATTGTTATACAACATGGTTCGCCGCTGACATCAGCTTTCGCCTTCGCTGGAATTTCTGTATCGCATGAAATTGATGCCGCAGCTGTCAACAATCCTCCTGGTACTCTGGTTTTCGATACGAGTACTCCTCAAAAATTAGTGACCATTTCTACAGTCTCTATGTACATCTGCTTTCCAGGCTGGTACTAGCAAGGGGCCTGATGTAGAAAGAAAAAATTAATGTCTCTGTTAGAGCAGTAACAGTAGTATTTAGTTGTGTAGTTTTCCCAATTCAGAAAAACAGATTAAATATTAGCGCCTGGGCAAAGGGGGCGCTCTTTATATTAATGTTTTATTGTTTTTATTTTACAAAAGATCGAAAATTTATTTAATTTTGAAGAATTTTTGGATTTTTTTTGAAGACATTGTATATTTTTGGATTTTCTCTCAACATATATATATACTTGTGCATTGTCCATTATAGTCCTTTAACTTTTTGTTTAACACTCTAGCACTTTCATTCCGCATTTGATCTTTACCAAACTTTTTCAGGGTCATTAGATCAATGAAAGCTCTGACAGTTCAGAAATCCACCAATATCAGACAACAGAGCTATACCCCTAGTTTAAAATAGCTATCTTCTGTCTTGTTAAGGCTAGCACCTTCTTTTCACATTTGATCTTAACAAAATATTGTGGGGGTCTTTATATCAATAAAAGTTCAGACAAGTTCGAAAACAACCAATATTGGTTATTAAAGGGTATGTGGCATTATTCTGTATTGTAAAAGATCATATCTCTTGTATTTTTAGTCCTCTACCGGTCCGGACCAGAGGGGACTTTAGGTTTGGCCCCCGTCCGTCCCTCTGTCCGTCCGTCCGTCTGTCATTTTTTTGTCTGGACTGTAACTTTGTCATGCACTGTGGGATTTTTAAATGAATTGGCACAAATGTTCACCATAATGAGACGGCGTGTCGCGCGCAAGACCCAGGTCCGTAGCTCAAAGGTCGAGGTCACACTTGGAGGTTAAAGCTGAGAAATAGGCTTTTCTGGGCTGTAACATTGTCATGCATCGTGGCATTTTGAAATAACTTGTCACAAACGTTTACCATAATGGGACGGCGTGTCGCGCGCAAGACCCAGGTCCGTAGGTCGAGGTCACATTTGCAGGTTAAAGGTCAGAAATAGGCTTTTTGGGCTGTAACTTTGTCAAGGATTGTGGGATTTTGAAATAACTTGGCACAAATGTTCACCATAATGAGACGGCGTGTTGCGCAGGGCCCAGGTCCGTAGCTCAAAGGTCAAGGTCACGCTTGGAGGTTAAAGGTCAGAAATATGCTTGTCCGGGTTATAACTTTGTCATGCATTTTGGGGAAAAAAGCCCTGCAATCAAAATCCGAATAGAGCCACCAATGTGTTTTAGTTTCATATTTAAAATGTATATGCACAAAAATAGGCCATGATCCATACGATTTAATTATTGTTAATGAAATAGTTCAGTCTGAAAAACATGACAACTTTATAGAGGGCAATAAGAGGAAGTGCAGAGCTCAAGAACCATAACTCTGTCTTCATTCAAACGAGTTATTGCCCATTGTTATTTTATACTTATAATTCTAGTCAGGAGCATAACTTCGAAAGTACTTATGGGACTACATTGAAGTTTCAAACAGTGATAGAGAGCAATAAGGGGAAGTGCAGAGCGCAAGAACCGTAACTATGTCTTCATTCAAATTAAAGTTATTGCCCTTTGTAATTTTATACTTGTAATTCTTGTCCAGAGCATTACTTCATAACAAATTATGGGACTGCATTGAAACTTAACACAATGATAGTCATAGAGGGTAATGAGAGGAAGTGCAGAGTGCAAGAACCGTAACTCTGTCTTTGTTTAAAAGTTATTGCCTTTTGTAATGTTATGCTTAGAATTCTTGTCCAGAAAATAACTTCAAAATACTTGCATTACTGCAATGAAACTTCACATAAATGGTAGAGAGTGATGAGAGGAAGTGCAGAGTGCAAGAACATTAAATCTGTCTTCAATTAAATTTGTTTTATACTTATAATTCTTGTACGGGCATAACTTTAGAACTGTGAATGAGACTGCAATGAAACTACACACTATGATAAAGGGCAATGAGAGTAAATGCCAAATGTAAGAACCACAACTCTATCATAATTTAAATTAGAGTTAGTGCCATTGGTAATTTTATACTTACAATTCTTGTCTGGAGCATAACTCGAAACCTACTAATGTGACTGCAATGAAACTTCACAGTGAATGACACAATAATAGTGGGCAATGAGAGGAAGTGTAGAACACAAGAACCATAACTCTATCTCCATTCAATTGGAGTTATTCCCTTGGTAATTTTATACTTATAATTCTTGTCCCGAGTACGACTCGAAAACTACTAATGGGTCTGCAATGAAACTTGACACAATGATAAGGCCAAAAAAAAATACCCCTGTTTCCGGTGGCCCGACCGACCCTATTTTTAAGGGGCCGACACTAAAACCTTTTATGAAAAAAAAAAAAAAAAAAAAATTAAAAAAATGTTCTGAACAATGCTTTATCACAATATATCAACGTAAAATGACATCACATAGAAACTTTCAGTTGTACCATCTACTTGTATGGGGTTTATGAGATAAATACATGTAGAATCTCATAATATCTTGCTCCAAAAAAATAAATTACAGCAAAAAAAGAAAATGCCTACCGACCTACCCTATTTTGTTAGAGCATGCAATAGGAAACACACATTGTTGTTTTTGGGCCTAAAGGGCAATGTGAGGGTGTGCAGAGCATAATAATCATCTAGCTTGATTCATATTCTATTACCCTTTGTAATACAAAGCACGCAGTTCGGGGAGCAGCCATCGGTTCTACTGATATTCTTGTTTGAATCGTATGTATATAAGTGTTTGCAATATAATCTCCATTGAAATCAATATTTAACAACTATAGCCAGCCGAGTCTTTGGGTCCGAGTCATTGGGTTTTCCAGACCAAACATTTTTATAAATAATAATTCCGCCAAATTAAATATTGGAGTATTTTAATGCATATGCACACTTCATATGAAACTTATGAAACTGAAGCACATTATGAGGGTTTTCTCTTGTATTTGTATTGGCATCAATTACTCTCCTAGATCACCTCCAGTCAGTGTTATGGTCATTGTTTTATAAGAAAAATGCCATATTCTGCCATGTTCACACTCTAGCACAATCATTTTGCAGGTTATCTTGACCAGACTTTGTCAGGGTCTTAATATCAATGTAATTTGGAGACAAGTTTGACCACCATACATATCAGAGTTTCAGCAACTTATTTATGGCCCTTGTTTTAATGGAAAACACTATATTCAGCTTTGTTAACACTCTAGAACCTTCATTTTGCAGTTGATCATTACCAAACTATGTCAGAGTCTTTATAGCAATGAAAGATTGGACAAGCTGTAAAACCACCAATAATGGATAACAGAGTTACCTCCCCTGTTTTAATGATAAATGTTTTATTCTGCTTGTAATTTCTACACTTAAAAGTAAGAATTATATCCAGACATTGCCTACCAGGATGCAGTTCTGTCTAAATTTACTGGAAACTGTTTTTCAGAAAGCTGTCCTGGTCTGTACATAGACAGCTCCACCAGAATGCACAGGTACTGGCAGAGACCAAGCCAAACATCGGCCAAGAAGCAGCCAGTGTGCAGCTCAGTGACAGTTGTGTGCAGGTAAGCAACTCAGACATTTGTCATGAAGCAGCAAATGTGCAGCTCAGTTACAGTTGTGTGCAGGTGAGCAACTTAGACATTGGTCATAAAGCAGCCAGTGTGCAGCTCAGTGACAGTTGTATACAGGTAAGCAACTCAGACATTGTGCATGAAGCAGCCAGTGTGCAGCTCTGACAGTTGTATACAGGTAAGCAACTCAGACATCGTTCATGGAGCAGCAAGTGTGCAGCTCAGTGACAGCTGTGTGCAGATAAGCAACTCAGACATTGGTCATGAAGCAGCCAGTGTACAGCTCAGTTACAGTTGTTTGCAGGTAAGCAACTCAGACATTGGTCATGAAGCAGCCAGTGTACAGCTCAGTAACAGCTGTGTGCAGGTAAGCACCTCAAACATCGTTCATGGAGCAGTCAGTGTGCAGCTCAGTGATAGCTGTGTGCAGGTAAGCACCTCAAACATCGTTCATGGAGCAGTCAGTGTGCAGCTCAGTGACAGCTGTGTACAGGTAAGCAACTCAGACATCGTTCATGGAGCAGCTAGTGTGCAGCTCAGTTACAGTTGTGTACAGGTAAGCAACTCAGACATCATTCATGGAGCAGCCAGTGTGCAGCTCAGTGACAGCTGTGTACAGGTAAGCAACTCAGAAATTGGTCATGAAGCAGCCAGTGTGCAGCTCAGTTACAGTTGTTTGCAGGTAAGCAACTCAGGCATTGGTCATGAACCAGCCAGTGTGCAGCTTGGTAACAGCTGTGTGCAGGTATGCAACAGTTATGTTCAGGTTAATGCCAGTTGTGTGCAGGGTTTTGACAGTTGTGTACAGGTTAGTGACAGTTGTGTGAAGGTTAGGTTAGTTAAAGTTGTGTGCAGGTTATCAACAGTTGCGTACCTGTTAGTGACAGTTGTGTACATAGAAGTGTACAGTTTATGCAGGTTAATGACAGTTGTGTACATGTTAATGACATGTGTGCACATGTTAGTGACAGTTGTATACATGTTAGTGGCAGTTGTGAACATATGAGTGACAGTTGTGTGCAGGGTAGTGACAGTTGTGAGCAGGGTAGTGGCAGTTATGTACAGGTTAGTCACAGTTGTGTACAGGGTAGTGACTGTTGTATACATGTTAATAACAGTTGAGAGCAGGGTAGTGACAGTTGTGTACAGATTAGTGACAGTTGTGTACATGTTAGTGACAGTTGTTTACATGTTAGTAACAGTTGCAGGCAGGGTAGTGACAGTTGTGTGCAGGTTTAATAACAGTTGTGTACATTTTAGTGACCGTTGTGTACAGGTTAGTGTCAGTTGTGAACATATGCGTGATAGTTGTGTGCAGGGTAGTGACAGTTGTGTGCAGGTAGTGACATTTGTGTACAGGTTAGTGACAGTTGTTTAAAGGGTAGGAGCATTTGTACATGTGCGTGACATTTTAGTGCTGGGTAGTGACAGTTGTGTGCAGGGTAGTGACAGTTGTGTATAGGTGAGTGACAATTATGTGCAGGGTAGTGACAGTTGTGTATAGGTGAATGACAATTATGTGCAGGGTAGTGACAGTTGTGTTCAGGGTAGTGACATGTGTGTACTGATTAGTGACATTTGTGTACATGTGAGTGCCAGTTGTGTGCAGGAGTTGTGTACAGGTTAGTGACAGTTGTGTGCAGGGTAGTGATACCTGTGTGCAGGGTAGTGACAGTTGTGTATATGTGAGTGACAATTGTGTGCAGGGTAGTGATAGTTGTGTGCAGGGTAGTAACACCTGTGAGCAGGGTAGTGACAGTTGTGTAAAGGTGAGTGACAGTTGTGTGTGGGTTAGTGACAGCTGTGTACATGTTAGTGACAGTTGTGTACAGGTTAGTGACAGTAGTGAACATATAAGTGACAGTTGTGTGCAGGGTAGTGACAGTTGTGTGCAGGATAGTGACAGTTGTGTACAGGTTAGTGACAGTTGTGTACATGGTAGGGGCAGTTTTGTACATGTGAGTGACACTTGTGTGCAGAGTAGTGACATTTGTGTGCAGGGTAGTGACATGTGTGTACAGGTTTGTGACATTTGTGTGACAGTTGTATGCAGGTTAGTGACAGTTGTGTACAGGTTTAATGACAGTTGTGTACATGTTAGTGACTGTTGTGTACAGGTTAGTGACAGTTGTGTACAGGGTAGTGACAGTTGTGTGCAGGTACAGGCCTTTTCTACTATTCTCACGGGTCCGACTATCGGACCCGTTCCCAATGCCAAATATAGATGTTTTTTCCCAATTCTGAAATAAAATTCCCCATTTTTCTTTTCTTTTTTTTTTTTTTTTTTTTTTACAAAGTCAGGTCAAATATACAAATGTTTACAAGGAAATACTATAAAAATAACTATATTTAAATCATGTATCATGTATTGAAACCAGGCAATTAAAACAACCTGATATTTATGTACAACTAACTTATGAAAATTCCCAATTTGAGGCGTAAAGCGATTAAATTTTTTCCCAATTGGGCAAAATTTATGGCGTAAATTTTCCCAATTTGTCCAGGGTCTTTTTCCCAAAATGGGCAGAAAAAGGCCTGAGGTAGTGACATTTGTGTACAGGTTAGTGACAGTTGTGTACAGGGTAGGAGCATTTGTACATGTGAGTGACAGTTGTGTGCAGGGTAGTGACAGTTGTGTATATGTGAGTGACAATTATGTGCAGGGCAGTGACAGTTGTGTATAGGTGAGTGACAATTATGTGCAGTGTAGTGACAGTTGTGCTCAGGGTAGTGACAGGTGTGTACATGTTAGTGACATTTGTGTACATTGTGAGTGCCAGTTGTGTGCAGGAGTTGTGTACAGGTTAGTGACTGACAGTTGTGTGCAGGGTAGTGATACCTGTGTGCAGGGTAGTGACAGTTGTGTATAATTGTGTGATTGACAATTGTGTGCAGAGTAGTGATAGTTGTGTGCAGGGTAGTGACAGTTGTGTAAAGGTGAGTGACAGCAGTGTGCAGGTTAGTGACAGCTGTGTACATGTTAGTGACAGTTGTATACAGGTTAGAGATAGTTGTCAATATATGAGTGACAGTTGTGTGCAGGGCAGTGACAGTTGTATGCAGGGTAGTGACAGTTGTGTACAGGTTAGTGACAGTATAGTAAATGGTAGGGGCAGTTTTGTACATGTGAGTGACACTTGTGTGCAGAGAAATGACATTTGTGTGCAGAGTAGTGACATTTGTATGCAGGTTAATGACAGTTGTGTGCAAGTTAGTGACAGTTGTATAGAGGGTAGTGATGGTTGTGTACAGGTTAGTAACAGTTGTGCACAGGGTACTGACAGTTGTGTGCATGTTAGTGACAGTTGTGTGCATGCTAGTGACAGTTGTGTGCATGCTAGTGACAGTTGTGTGCAGGTTAGTGACAGTTGTGTGCATGTTAGTGACAGTTGTGTGCAGGTTATTAACAGTTGTGTGCAGGTTAGTGACAGTTGTGTGCAGGTTAGTGACAGTTGTGTACAAGATAGTGATGGTTGTGTGCATGCTAGTGACAGTTGTGTGCAGGTTAGTGATGGTTGTGGACAGGGTAGTGACAGTTGTGTACAGGGTAATGATGGTTGTGTGCAGGTTAGTGACAGTTGTGTGCAGGTTAGTGACAGTTGTGTACAGGGTAGTGATGGTTGTGTGCAGGTTAGTGACAGTTGTGTACAGGGTAGTGATGGTTGTGTGCAGGTTAGTGATTGTTGTGTATAGGGTATTGATGGTTATGTGCATGTAGTGACAGTTGTTTGCAGGTTAGTGATGGTTGTGTGCAGGTTAGTGACAGTTGTGTACACAGTAGTGATGGTTTTGTGCAGGGTAGTGACAGTTGTGTGCAGGTAGTTACATTTGTGTACAGGTTAGTGACAACTGTGTACAGGGTACAAGCATTTGTACATGTGAGTGACAGTTGTGTGCAGGGTAGTGACAGTTGTGTATAGGTGAATGAAAATTATGTGCAGGGTAGTGACAGTTGTGTATAGGTGAGTGACAATTATGTGAAGGGTAGTGAGAGTTGTGTTCAAGGTAGTGACAGGTGTGTACAGGTTAGTGATATGTGTGTACATTTGAGTGACAGTTGTGTGCAAGAGTTGTGTACAGGTTAGTGACAGCTGTGTGCAGGGTAGTGATACCTGTGTGCAGGGTAGTGACAGTTGTGTATATGTGAGTGACAATTGTGTGCATGGTGGTGACACCTGTGTGCAGGGTAGTGAGAGTTGTGTATATGTGAGTGCCAGTTGTGTGCAGGTTAGTGACAGCTGTGTACATGTTAGTGACAGTTGTGTACAGGTTAGTGACAATTGTGAACATATGAGTGACAGTTGTGTGCAGGGTAGTGACAGTTGTGTGCAGGGTAGTGACATTTGTGTACAGGTTAGTGACAGTTGTGTACATGGTAGGGGCAGTTTTGTACATGTGAATGACACTTGTGTGCAGATTAGTGACATTTGTGTGCAGGGTGGTGACCTGTGTGTACAGGTTGGTGACATTTGTGTACATGTGAGTGACAGTTGTATGCAGGTTAGTGACAGTTGTGTACAGGTTAGTGACAGTTGTGTACATGTTAGTGACAGTTGTGTACAGGGTAGTGATGGTTTTGTGCATGTTAGTGACAGTTGTATACAGGTTATCAACAGATGTGTGCAGGTTATTGACAGTTGTGTACAGGGTAGTGACAGTTGTGTGCATGTTAGTGATGGTTGTGTGCATGTTAGTGACAGTTGTATACAGGTTATCAACAGATGTGTGCAGGTTAGTGACAGTTGTGTACAGGGTAGTGACAGTTGTGTGCATGTTAGTGATGGTTGTGTGAGTTGTGTACAGGGTAGTGATAGTTGTGTGCATGTTAGTGACAGTTGTGTACATGTTATCAACAGTTATGTGCATGTTAGTGACAGTTGTGTGCATGTTAGTGACAGCTGTGTGCATGTTAGTGATAGTTGTGTGCATGTTAGTGATGGTTGTGTGTGTTGTGTACAATATAGTGATGGTTGTGTGCAGGTTAGAGACAGTTGTGTACAGGGTAGTGATGGTTGTGTGCAGGTTAGTGACAATTGTGTACAGGTAGTGACAGTTGTTTGCAGGTTAGTGACAGTTGTGTACAGGGTAGTGATGGTTGTGTACATGGTAGTGACAGTTGTGTGCAAGTTAGTGACAGTTGTTTATAGGGTAGAGGTGGTTGTGTGCAGGTTAGTGATGGTTGTGTACAGGGTAGAGATGGTTGTGTGCAGGTTAGGGATGGTTGTGTACAGGGTAGTGATGATTGTGTGCATGTTAGCGACAGTTGTGTACAGGGTATTGACAGTTGTGTGCAGGTAAGCCATTGTTGTGTACAGGGTAGTGACAGTTGTGTGCATGTTAGTGACAGTTGTGTACAGGGTAGTGTTGGTTGTGTGCAGGTTAGTGACAGTTGTGTACAGGGTAGTGACAGTTGTGTACAGGGTAGTGACAGTTGTGTACAAGTTAGTGACAGTTGTGTACAGGTTAGTGATGGTTGTGTGCAGGTTAGTGACAGTTGTGTACAGGGTAGTGATGGTTGTGTGAGTTGTGTACAAGGTAATGATGATTGTGTGCATGATAATGACAGTTGAGTGCAGGTTAGTGATGGTTGTGTGCATGTTAGTGACAGTTGTGTGCAGGTTTGTGACAGTTGTGTGCAGGTTAGTGACAGTTGTGTACAGGTAGAGACAGTTGTGTGCAGGTTCGTGACAGTTGTGTGCATGTTAGTGACAGTTGTGTACAGGGTAGTGATGGTTGTGTGCATGTTAGTGACAGTTGTTTGCAGGTTAGTGATAGTTGTGTGAGTTGAGTACAGGGTAGTGATGGTTGTATGCAGGTTAGTGACAGTTGTGTACAGGGTAGTGACAGTTGTGTACAGGGTAGTGATGGTTGTGTGCAGGTTATCAACAGTTGTGTGCAGGTTACTGATGGTTGTGTGCATGTTAGTGACAGTTGTGTGCAGGTTAGTGATAGTTGTGTGAGGTGTGTACAGGGTAGTGATGGTTGTGTGAGTTGTGTACAGGGTAGTGATGGTTGTGTGAGTTGTGTACAGGGTGGTTGTGTGCATGTTAGTGACAGTTGTGTGCAGGTTAATGACAGTTGTGTGCAGGTTAGTGACAGTTGTGTACAGGTTAGTGATAGTTGTGTGTAGGTTAGTGACAGTTGTGTGCAGGTTAGTGACAGTTGTGTGCAGGTTAGTGACAGTTTTGTGCATGTTAGTGACAGTTGTGTACAGGGTAGTGATGGTTATGTGCATGTTAGTGACAGTTGTGTGCAGGTTAGTGATAGTTGTGTGAGTTGTGTACAAGGTAGTGATGGTTGTGTGCATGTTAGTGATGGTTGTGTGCAGGTAAGTGACAGTTGTGTGCAGGATAGTGACAGTTGTGTACATGTTAGTGACAGTTGTGTGCAGGTTAGTGACAGTTGTGTGCAGGTTAGTGATAGTTGTGTGAGTTGTGTACAGGGTAGTGATGGTTGTGTGCAGGTTAGTGACAGTTGTTTACAGGGTAGTGACAGTTGTGTACAGGTAGTGATGGTTGTGTGCATGTTATCAACAGTTGTGTGCAGGTTAGTGATGGTTGTGTGCATGTTAGTGACAGTTGTGTGCAGGTTAGTGATAGTTGTGTGAGTTGTGTACAGGGTAGTGATGGTTGTGTGAGTTGTGTACAGGGTAGTGATGGTTGTGTGAGTTGTGTACAGGGTAGTGATGGTTGTGTGCATGTTAGTGACAGTTGTGTGCAGGTTAGTGATGGTTGTGTGCAGGTTAGTGATGGTTGTGTGCAGGTTAGTGATAGTTGTGTGAGTTGTGTACAGGGTAGTGATGGTTGTGTGAGTTGTGTACAGGGTAGTGACAGTTGTGTGCAGGTTAGTGACAGTTGTGTGCAGGTTAGTAATAGTTGTGTGAGTTGTGTACAGGGTAGTGATGGTTGTGTGTGTTGTGTACAGGTTAGTGACAGTTGTGTGCTGGTTAGTGACAGTTGTGTACAGGTTAGTGATGGTTGTGTGAGTTGTGTACGGGGTAGTGACAGTTGTGTGTAGGTTAGTGACAGTTGTGTACAGGATAGTGATGGTTGTGTGAGTTGTGTGCAGGGTAGTGATGGTTGTGTGAGTTGTGTACAGGGTAGTGACAGTTGTGTGCAGGTTAGTGACAGTTGTGTGCAGGTTAGTGATAGTTGTTTGAGTTGTGTACAGGGTAGTGATGGTTGTGTGAGTTGTGTACAGGTTAGTGACAGTTGTGTGCCGGTTAGTGATAATTGTGTGCTGGTTAGTGACAGTTGTGTACAGGTTAGTGATGGTTGTGTGAGTTGTGTACGGGGTAGTGACAGTTGTGTGCAGGTTAGTGACAGTTGTGTACAGGATAGTGATGGTTGTGTGAGTTGTGTACAGGGTTGTGATGGTTGTGTGAGTTGTGTACAGGGTAGTGACAGTTGTGTGCAGGTTAGTGACAGTTGTGTGCAGGTTAGTGATGATTGTGTGCAGGTTAGTGACAGTTGTGTACAGGGTAGTGATGGTTGTGTGAGTTGTGTACAGGGTAGTGATGGTTGTGTGAGTTGTGTACAGGGTAGTGACAGTTGTGTGCAGGTAAATGACAGTTGTGTACAGGTTAGTGATGGTTGTGTGCAGGTTAGTGACAGTTGTGTGCAGGTTAGTGACAGTTGTGTGCAGGTTATCAACAGTTGTGTGCAGGTTAGTGATGGTTGTGTGCAGGTTAGTGACAGTTGTGTGCAGGTTAGTGTGCAGCTCTGACAGTTGTATACAGGTAAGCAACTCAGACATCGTTCATGGAGCAGCAAGTGTGCAGCTCAGTGACAGCTGTGTGCAGATAAGCAACTCAGACATTGGTCATGAAGCAGCCAGTGTACAGCTCAGTTACAGTTGTTTGCAGGTAAGCAACTCAGACATTGGTCATGAAGCAGCCAGTGTACAGCTCAGTAACAGCTGTGTGCAGGTAAGCACCTCAAACATCGTTCATGGAGCAGTCAGTGTGCAGCTCAGTGATAGCTGTGTGCAGGTAAGCACCTCAAACATCGTTCATGGAGCAGTCAGTGTGCAGCTCAGTGACAGCTGTGTACAGGTAAGCAACTCAGACATCGTTCATGGAGCAGCTAGTGTGCAGCTCAGTTACAGTTGTGTACAGGTAAGCAACTCAGACATCATTCATGGAGCAGCCAGTGTGCAGCTCAGTGACAGCTGTGTACAGGTAAGCAACTCAGAAATTGGTCATGAAGCAGCCAGTGTGCAGCTCAGTTACAGTTGTTTGCAGGTAAGCAACTCAGGCATTGGTCATGAACCAGCCAGTGTGCAGCTTGGTAACAGCTGTGTGCAGGTATGCAACAGTTATGTTCAGGTTAATGCCAGTTGTGTGCAGGGTTTTGACAGTTGTGTACAGGTTAGTGACAGTTGTGTGAAGGTTAGGTTAGTTAAAGTTGTGTGCAGGTTATCAACAGTTGCGTACCTGTTAGTGACAGTTGTGTACATAGAAGTGTACAGTTTATGCAGGTTAATGACAGTTGTGTACATGTTAATGACATGTGTGCACATGTTAGTGACAGTTGTATACATGTTAGTGGCAGTTGTGAACATATGAGTGACAGTTGTGTGCAGGGTAGTGACAGTTGTGAGCAGGGTAGTGGCAGTTATGTACAGGTTAGTCACAGTTGTGTACAGGGTAGTGACTGTTGTATACATGTTAATAACAGTTGAGAGCAGGGTAGTGACAGTTGTGTACAGATTAGTGACAGTTGTGTACATGTTAGTGACAGTTGTTTACATGTTAGTAACAGTTGCAGGCAGGGTAGTGACAGTTGTGTGCAGGTTTAATAACAGTTGTGTACATTTTAGTGACCGTTGTGTACAGGTTAGTGTCAGTTGTGAACATATGCGTGATAGTTGTGTGCAGGGTAGTGACAGTTGTGTGCAGGTAGTGACATTTGTGTACAGGTTAGTGACAGTTGTTTAAAGGGTAGGAGCATTTGTACATGTGCGTGACATTTTAGTGCTGGGTAGTGACAGTTGTGTGCAGGGTAGTGACAGTTGTGTATAGGTGAGTGACAATTATGTGCAGGGTAGTGACAGTTGTGTATAGGTGAGTGACAATTATGTGCAGGGTAGTGACAGTTGTGTTCAGGGTAGTGACATGTGTGTACTGATTAGTGACATTTGTGTACATGTGAGTGCCAGTTGTGTGCAGGAGTTGTGTACAGGTTAGTGACAGTTGTGTGCAGGGTAGTGATACCTGTGTGCAGGGTAGTGACAGTTGTGTATATGTGAGTGACAATTGTGTGCAGGGTAGTGATAGTTGTGTGCAGGGTAGTAACACCTGTGAGCAGGGTAGTGACAGTTGTGTAAAGGTGAGTGACAGTTGTGTGTGGGTTAGTGACAGCTGTGTACATGTTAGTGACAGTTGTGTACAGGTTAGTGACAGTAGTGAACATATAAGTGACAGTTGTGTGCAGGGTAGTGACAGTTGTGTGCAGGATAGTGACAGTTGTGTACAGGTTAGTGACAGTTGTGTACATGGTAGGGGCAGTTTTGTACATGTGAGTGACACTTGTGTGCAGAGTAGTGACATTTGTGTGCAGGGTAGTGACATGTGTGTACAGGTTTGTGACATTTGTGTGACAGTTGTATGCAGGTTAGTGACAGTTGTGTACAGGTTTAATGACAGTTGTGTACATGTTAGTGACTGTTGTGTACAGGTTAGTGACAGTTGTGTACAGGGTAGTGACAGTTGTGTGCAGGTACAGGCCTTTTCTACTATTCTCACGGGTCCGACTATCGGACCCGTTCCCAATGCCAAATATAGATGTTTTTTCCCAATTCTGAAATAAAATTCCCCATTTTTCTTTTCTTTTTTTTTTTTTTTTTTTTTACAAAGTCAGGTCAAATATACAAATGTTTACAAGGAAATACTATAAAAATAACTATATTTAAATCATGTATCATGTATTGAAACCAGGCAATTAAAACAACCTGATATTTATGTACAACTAACTTATGAAAATTCCCAATTTGAGGCGTAAAGCGATTAAATTTTTTCCCAATTGGGCAAAATTTATGGCGTAAATTTTCCCAATTTGTCCAGGGTCTTTTTCCCAAAATGGGCAGAAAAAGGCCTGAGGTAGTGACATTTGTGTACAGGTTAGTGACAGTTGTGTACAGGGTAGGAGCATTTGTACATGTGAGTGACAGTTGTGTGCAGGGTAGTGACAGTTGTGTATATGTGAGTGACAATTATGTGCAGGGCAGTGACAGTTGTGTATAGGTGAGTGACAATTATGTGCAGTGTAGTGACAGTTGTGCTCAGGGTAGTGACAGGTGTGTACATGTTAGTGACATTTGTGTACATTGTGAGTGCCAGTTGTGTGCAGGAGTTGTGTACAGGTTAGTGACTGACAGTTGTGTGCAGGGTAGTGATACCTGTGTGCAGGGTAGTGACAGTTGTGTATAATTGTGTGATTGACAATTGTGTGCAGAGTAGTGATAGTTGTGTGCAGGGTAGTGACAGTTGTGTAAAGGTGAGTGACAGCAGTGTGCAGGTTAGTGACAGCTGTGTACATGTTAGTGACAGTTGTATACAGGTTAGAGATAGTTGTCAATATATGAGTGACAGTTGTGTGCAGGGCAGTGACAGTTGTATGCAGGGTAGTGACAGTTGTGTACAGGTTAGTGACAGTATAGTAAATGGTAGGGGCAGTTTTGTACATGTGAGTGACACTTGTGTGCAGAGAAATGACATTTGTGTGCAGAGTAGTGACATTTGTATGCAGGTTAATGACAGTTGTGTGCAAGTTAGTGACAGTTGTATAGAGGGTAGTGATGGTTGTGTACAGGTTAGTAACAGTTGTGCACAGGGTACTGACAGTTGTGTGCATGTTAGTGACAGTTGTGTGCATGCTAGTGACAGTTGTGTGCATGCTAGTGACAGTTGTGTGCAGGTTAGTGACAGTTGTGTGCATGTTAGTGACAGTTGTGTGCAGGTTATTAACAGTTGTGTGCAGGTTAGTGACAGTTGTGTGCAGGTTAGTGACAGTTGTGTACAAGATAGTGATGGTTGTGTGCATGCTAGTGACAGTTGTGTGCAGGTTAGTGATGGTTGTGGACAGGGTAGTGACAGTTGTGTACAGGGTAATGATGGTTGTGTGCAGGTTAGTGACAGTTGTGTGCAGGTTAGTGACAGTTGTGTACAGGGTAGTGATGGTTGTGTGCAGGTTAGTGACAGTTGTGTACAGGGTAGTGATGGTTGTGTGCAGGTTAGTGATTGTTGTGTATAGGGTATTGATGGTTATGTGCATGTAGTGACAGTTGTTTGCAGGTTAGTGATGGTTGTGTGCAGGTTAGTGACAGTTGTGTACACAGTAGTGATGGTTTTGTGCAGGGTAGTGACAGTTGTGTGCAGGTAGTTACATTTGTGTACAGGTTAGTGACAACTGTGTACAGGGTACAAGCATTTGTACATGTGAGTGACAGTTGTGTGCAGGGTAGTGACAGTTGTGTATAGGTGAATGAAAATTATGTGCAGGGTAGTGACAGTTGTGTATAGGTGAGTGACAATTATGTGAAGGGTAGTGAGAGTTGTGTTCAAGGTAGTGACAGGTGTGTACAGGTTAGTGATATGTGTGTACATTTGAGTGACAGTTGTGTGCAAGAGTTGTGTACAGGTTAGTGACAGCTGTGTGCAGGGTAGTGATACCTGTGTGCAGGGTAGTGACAGTTGTGTATATGTGAGTGACAATTGTGTGCATGGTGGTGACACCTGTGTGCAGGGTAGTGAGAGTTGTGTATATGTGAGTGCCAGTTGTGTGCAGGTTAGTGACAGCTGTGTACATGTTAGTGACAGTTGTGTACAGGTTAGTGACAATTGTGAACATATGAGTGACAGTTGTGTGCAGGGTAGTGACAGTTGTGTGCAGGGTAGTGACATTTGTGTACAGGTTAGTGACAGTTGTGTACATGGTAGGGGCAGTTTTGTACATGTGAATGACACTTGTGTGCAGATTAGTGACATTTGTGTGCAGGGTGGTGACCTGTGTGTACAGGTTGGTGACATTTGTGTACATGTGAGTGACAGTTGTATGCAGGTTAGTGACAGTTGTGTACAGGTTAGTGACAGTTGTGTACATGTTAGTGACAGTTGTGTACAGGGTAGTGATGGTTTTGTGCATGTTAGTGACAGTTGTATACAGGTTATCAACAGATGTGTGCAGGTTATTGACAGTTGTGTACAGGGTAGTGACAGTTGTGTGCATGTTAGTGATGGTTGTGTGCATGTTAGTGACAGTTGTATACAGGTTATCAACAGATGTGTGCAGGTTAGTGACAGTTGTGTACAGGGTAGTGACAGTTGTGTGCATGTTAGTGATGGTTGTGTGAGTTGTGTACAGGGTAGTGATAGTTGTGTGCATGTTAGTGACAGTTGTGTACATGTTATCAACAGTTATGTGCATGTTAGTGACAGTTGTGTGCATGTTAGTGACAGCTGTGTGCATGTTAGTGATAGTTGTGTGCATGTTAGTGATGGTTGTGTGTGTTGTGTACAATATAGTGATGGTTGTGTGCAGGTTAGAGACAGTTGTGTACAGGGTAGTGATGGTTGTGTGCAGGTTAGTGACAATTGTGTACAGGTAGTGACAGTTGTTTGCAGGTTAGTGACAGTTGTGTACAGGGTAGTGATGGTTGTGTACATGGTAGTGACAGTTGTGTGCAAGTTAGTGACAGTTGTTTATAGGGTAGAGGTGGTTGTGTGCAGGTTAGTGATGGTTGTGTACAGGGTAGAGATGGTTGTGTGCAGGTTAGGGATGGTTGTGTACAGGGTAGTGATGATTGTGTGCATGTTAGCGACAGTTGTGTACAGGGTATTGACAGTTGTGTGCAGGTAAGCCATTGTTGTGTACAGGGTAGTGACAGTTGTGTGCATGTTAGTGACAGTTGTGTACAGGGTAGTGTTGGTTGTGTGCAGGTTAGTGACAGTTGTGTACAGGGTAGTGACAGTTGTGTACAGGGTAGTGACAGTTGTGTACAAGTTAGTGACAGTTGTGTACAGGTTAGTGATGGTTGTGTGCAGGTTAGTGACAGTTGTGTACAGGGTAGTGATGGTTGTGTGAGTTGTGTACAAGGTAATGATGATTGTGTGCATGATAATGACAGTTGAGTGCAGGTTAGTGATGGTTGTGTGCATGTTAGTGACAGTTGTGTGCAGGTTTGTGACAGTTGTGTGCAGGTTAGTGACAGTTGTGTACAGGTAGAGACAGTTGTGTGCAGGTTCGTGACAGTTGTGTGCATGTTAGTGACAGTTGTGTACAGGGTAGTGATGGTTGTGTGCATGTTAGTGACAGTTGTTTGCAGGTTAGTGATAGTTGTGTGAGTTGAGTACAGGGTAGTGATGGTTGTATGCAGGTTAGTGACAGTTGTGTACAGGGTAGTGACAGTTGTGTACAGGGTAGTGATGGTTGTGTGCAGGTTATCAACAGTTGTGTGCAGGTTACTGATGGTTGTGTGCATGTTAGTGACAGTTGTGTGCAGGTTAGTGATAGTTGTGTGAGGTGTGTACAGGGTAGTGATGGTTGTGTGAGTTGTGTACAGGGTAGTGATGGTTGTGTGAGTTGTGTACAGGGTGGTTGTGTGCATGTTAGTGACAGTTGTGTGCAGGTTAATGACAGTTGTGTGCAGGTTAGTGACAGTTGTGTACAGGTTAGTGATAGTTGTGTGTAGGTTAGTGACAGTTGTGTGCAGGTTAGTGACAGTTGTGTGCAGGTTAGTGACAGTTTTGTGCATGTTAGTGACAGTTGTGTACAGGGTAGTGATGGTTATGTGCATGTTAGTGACAGTTGTGTGCAGGTTAGTGATAGTTGTGTGAGTTGTGTACAAGGTAGTGATGGTTGTGTGCATGTTAGTGATGGTTGTGTGCAGGTAAGTGACAGTTGTGTGCAGGATAGTGACAGTTGTGTACATGTTAGTGACAGTTGTGTGCAGGTTAGTGACAGTTGTGTGCAGGTTAGTGATAGTTGTGTGAGTTGTGTACAGGGTAGTGATGGTTGTGTGCAGGTTAGTGACAGTTGTTTACAGGGTAGTGACAGTTGTGTACAGGTAGTGATGGTTGTGTGCATGTTATCAACAGTTGTGTGCAGGTTAGTGATGGTTGTGTGCATGTTAGTGACAGTTGTGTGCAGGTTAGTGATAGTTGTGTGAGTTGTGTACAGGGTAGTGATGGTTGTGTGAGTTGTGTACAGGGTAGTGATGGTTGTGTGAGTTGTGTACAGGGTAGTGATGGTTGTGTGCATGTTAGTGACAGTTGTGTGCAGGTTAGTGATGGTTGTGTGCAGGTTAGTGATGGTTGTGTGCAGGTTAGTGATAGTTGTGTGAGTTGTGTACAGGGTAGTGATGGTTGTGTGAGTTGTGTACAGGGTAGTGACAGTTGTGTGCAGGTTAGTGACAGTTGTGTGCAGGTTAGTAATAGTTGTGTGAGTTGTGTACAGGGTAGTGATGGTTGTGTGTGTTGTGTACAGGTTAGTGACAGTTGTGTGCTGGTTAGTGACAGTTGTGTACAGGTTAGTGATGGTTGTGTGAGTTGTGTACGGGGTAGTGACAGTTGTGTGTAGGTTAGTGACAGTTGTGTACAGGATAGTGATGGTTGTGTGAGTTGTGTGCAGGGTAGTGATGGTTGTGTGAGTTGTGTACAGGGTAGTGACAGTTGTGTGCAGGTTAGTGACAGTTGTGTGCAGGTTAGTGATAGTTGTTTGAGTTGTGTACAGGGTAGTGATGGTTGTGTGAGTTGTGTACAGGTTAGTGACAGTTGTGTGCCGGTTAGTGATAATTGTGTGCTGGTTAGTGACAGTTGTGTACAGGTTAGTGATGGTTGTGTGAGTTGTGTACGGGGTAGTGACAGTTGTGTGCAGGTTAGTGACAGTTGTGTACAGGATAGTGATGGTTGTGTGAGTTGTGTACAGGGTTGTGATGGTTGTGTGAGTTGTGTACAGGGTAGTGACAGTTGTGTGCAGGTTAGTGACAGTTGTGTGCAGGTTAGTGATGATTGTGTGCAGGTTAGTGACAGTTGTGTACAGGGTAGTGATGGTTGTGTGAGTTGTGTACAGGGTAGTGATGGTTGTGTGAGTTGTGTACAGGGTAGTGACAGTTGTGTGCAGGTAAATGACAGTTGTGTACAGGTTAGTGATGGTTGTGTGCAGGTTAGTGACAGTTGTGTGCAGGTTAGTGACAGTTGTGTGCAGGTTATCAACAGTTGTGTGCAGGTTAGTGATGGTTGTGTGCAGGTTAGTGACAGTTGTGTGCAGGTTAGTGACAGTTGTGTACAGGGTAGTTATGGTTGTGTTTAGGTTATCAGCAGTTGTGTGCAGGTTAGTGACAGTTGTGTGCAGGTTATCAACAGTTGTGTGCATGTTAGTGACAGTTGTGTGCAGGTTAGTTACAGTTGTGTGCAGGTTAGTGACAGTTGTGTGCAGGTTATCAACAGTTGTGTGCATGTTAGTGACAGTTGTGTGCAGGTTAGAAATAGTTGTCAATATATGAGTGACAGTTGTGTGCAGGGCAGTGACAGTTGTATGCAGGGTAGTGACAGTTGTGTACAGGTTAGTGACAGTTGTGTACATGGTAGGGGCAGTTTTGTACATGTGTGTGACACTTGTGTGCAGAGAAGTGACATTTGTGTGCAGAGTAGTGACATTTGTATGCAGGTTAGTGACAGTTGTGTGCATGTTAGTGACAGTTGTGTGCAGGTTAGTGACAGTTGTGTGCAGGTCAGTGACAGTTGTGTGCAGGTTATCAACAGTTGTGTGCATGTTAGTGACAGTTGTGTGCATGTTATCAGCAGTTGTGTGCAGGTTAGTGACAGTTGTGTGCAGGTTATCAACAGTTGTGTGCATGTTAGTGACAGTTGTGTGCAGGTTAATGACAGTTGTTTACAGGGTAGTGACAGTTGACTTGTTTACCGTTAGTGGCAGTTGTTTACAGCTCATTGGTTTGCATACCATACTACACAATGATGTTACCAAACTATACCAAGGTGTTACTACACCAAGATATTACCAAGTTACCAAACTATCAATCTCATTAATATCAGACCCTTTATCACGCTACGATACTCTTTGCTACTAAGGATCTGACAACACTGCATTGGAGGTCACGTCACGTCAGATTGACCTTATGATTAGCCAATCAGATTTCAGCCTTCAAAATTGCTCGGTATTGACTGCTTCACTGCACATGTCGCGTTTCAGTAAAACGCTGTGGAGCATTCTACACTCGGTATGAAAGAGACAATGTCCATCACATTCAGCTTATAAAACACAAAATTGCACTAACATTTACAAACATAATACACCAACCATTATAGAATATTTACTGAAAAAAATATATGAAAAAGATTGTCTGACTGAATTTAATAGCGGTACAAAACATTTTACCGATTTGTGGGATTGAACCCACACTAAAATAACACTCGCGGGTCAACAGTCGAGTTCGCTATCAACTGAGCTAAGAGGGTCATATCTAATATGACTTACTATTTAGAGTACTAATGTCGTAATAATTTCGGTGGAATATATATTTTCAAAACACACATGACCGCGCCCATGACTTTCCTCGTATCTTGATATAAAACATGCCATTTAGTGCATTTCTTTGAATTTATCGTGCAAACCACAGCAATAACACACGAAGACTTTTATCTTTATTTGGATATAGATCTATGTGTTTTATATGGATTTTCGTTTGTTCAGTTCACAATTCCATGATGTTACTATACCATGATGTTACCAAACTATACCATGATGTTACCAAGTTAACAAACTATACCATGATGTTACCAAACTATACCTTGATGTTACCAAACTATACCATGATGTTACTAAACTACTCAATGATTTTACAAAACTATACCATGATACCACTATACCATGATGTTACCAAACTATACCATGATGTTACTATACCATGATATTACCAAATGACCAAACTTTACCATGATATTACCAAGTTACCAAACTATACCATGATGATACCAAGTTACCAAACTATTCCATGATGTTACAAAGTTAAAAATCTATACCATGATGTTACTATACCATGATATTACCAAATGACCAAACTTTACCATGATATTACCAAGTTACCAAACTATACCATGATGATACCAAGTTACCAAACTATACCATGATGTTACAAAGTTAAAAATCTATACCATGATGTTACTAAACTACTTCATGATATTATGAAACTATACCATGCTTCACTATACCATGATATTACCAAGTTAGCAAACTACACCATGATGTTACCAAACTACACCATGAATTGATGTTACCAAGTTAGCAAACTATACCATGATATTACCAAGTTACCAAACTATACCATGATGTTACCAAGTTAACAAACTACACCATGATGTTACCAAGTTAACAAAGTACACCATGATATTACCAAGTTACCAAACTACACCATGATGTTACCAAGTTACCAAACTACACCATGATGTTACCAAGTTACCAAACTACACCATGATGTTAGCATACCATACTAGGATGATATCTTGCCATGTTATGAAGTTAATTGTTTCAGGGGCATAAATTTATTACATAAAATCACGGTTATCCAACAGAGTTATTTCTCTTTAATACTACAGCTCTTTATTGACCAGGACTGTTTAGTTTTGCTGATCATATACAATATATACTGAAAAGAAAAAGAAACGCAACACGATAATTTCCGCTATATATTGTATGTACAATATGCTTCTGTTAATCGAAGGTACATGGCTACGTAAGATCTTTCCTTTCGGAAAAAAGACTAAAACAACAAGTAACACAGCAAATAGTATTCCTGCAAAGTTTCATTATTGACAAAATACGCATTTGGCGCAAACTTAGGATGCAAAATTTTGCAAACTCTTTACGTTAAATACAGTACTGAACTGGCTCAATATTTCAAAGAGGAACTTCAACATTTATGAATTTCTTGTTACAGTTGGTTTTAAACCTAATAAAAACTGTTTGAGTCTGTGTGTCTAAAATGGATTATCTTCAAACATAAATTATTATTAATAGGTATGGTAATAATAAACTGTTATATTTCTGTCTGATCAACTTCAAAATGGGGCATCCGTAGCAGAGTGGTGAGAGTCTCTGACTTGCAATCACTTGCCCCTCACCACTGACTGTAGGTTCGATCCCTCAGGGGCCTATGAATCTTTATGTGAGGAAGCTATCCAGCTGGCTTGCGGAATGTTGGTGGTTATACCCAGGTGCCCGCCGGTGCACGAAAATTTCCCGGAGGGGCACCTGGGTCTTCCTCCACCAGTAGAAGCTGGAAAGTAGCCATATGACCTTAGCTGTTGGTGCGACTGTAAAATCCAATTCAATTCAGTTCAACTTCAAAATGTATTTTTTATATTGTGCATGTCGTTTCAAAACAGATTTTATCTCTTAAGACAATTTTTTTTAAAAATCTTTACTCATATTTTTCAAGGCTTTACTACAAAATTAATGCAGTTTTCATAAGCTAATTTGCAATTTGTTCGTTTCAGAGGTTAAACAAGATAAAGGATGACAGTTCATTTCTGCGAGTGGTTGTGGAAGGTGGTGGATGTTCCGGGTTCCAGTATCAGTTTGAACTTGGCACAGAACTATCGGAGAATGACAGGTACGATGCAGATTCAACCTGTCTTATTGGAGTAAAGACGGGGGTGTTGCATTTTACAAAAGCGGGTCGTTTATTTGAGACCATAATTATTATTTTGATTTTTTTTTATAACTCTAAAATGCTTGTGGGGAGGTATAGATCTCAATTCAGGCTGCTGGCAAGTGTATTTTCTCTAACCTAGATCTCATATGTAGTGGCGTTTGGGGGCATATTTTATACGTGGGTATATGGTATATGTAAAGATTCCCTGATAATGTTATTATCTGGGCACTATTTCCTATAACTGTCTGAGCATTTGCATTTTATTAATCATAACAGACAGTTATTAGGGTCCCCAACTCATCCTACTTTTTCGTCAGATTTTCATGAAACTTTATAGGAAGTATAAGCATGATGTCTAGTAGTCTAGTAACCACAGACATATTAATTAGGTCTGTGTAGTAAAGCATATATTGGTTGTATGGAGTTTCTGGACATGACTCATTCAGTTAGCTGTGCCATTTTGGGCAATTTCTACATGGATTGTTCTTAAATTTCTTGTTTACATTTTATTGAGTATACATTTAGAATCTTTTAAGCGTGAAATAATTTCAGTCCTTTTAAATGATCCTGGCAATGGTTGAGTAATCACTTATCTATCAATGTACTGGCAATGGTTGAGTAATCACTTATCTATCAGTGTACTGGCTAAGGTTGAGTAATCACTTTATCTATATCTACTTACTCACCTTCAGTGTAGTGTTATGAACTGTTGTTGTTCAGGCATGACAGCTCAATGTTTTCTTATCTATAGAGAAGGCTGTATAATTACAGATTAGTGGCAATTTTCATGTCTGGCCTCATATCTGCCTGAGACTCTTTACCCACCTGAGACTGCTATATCCACCTGAGACTCCTATACCCACCTGAGACTCCTATACCCACCTGAGACTCCTATACCCACCTGAGACTGCTATATCCACCTGAGACTCCTATACCCACCTGAGACTCCTATACCCACCTGAGACTCCTATACCCACCTGAGACTGCTATATCCACCTGAGACTCCTATACCCACCTGAGACTCCTATACCCACCTGAGACTCCTATACCCACCTGGGACTCCTTTATCCACCTGAGACTCCTATACCCACCTGAGACTCCTTTATCCACCTGAGACTCCTTTATCCACCTGAGACTCCTATACCCACCTGAGACTCCTATACCCACCTGAGACTCCTATACCCACCTGAGACTCCTATACCCACCTCAGACTCCTATACCCACCTGAGACTCCTTTACCCACCTCAGACTCTTATACCCACCTGAGGCTCCTATACCCACCTGAGACTCCTTTACCCACCTCAGACTCCTTTACCCACCTCAGACTCCTATACCCACCTGAGACTCCTATACCCACCTCAGACTCCTTTACCCACCTCAGACTCCTATACCCACCTGAGACTCCTATACCCACCTGAGACTCCTATACCCACCTGAGGCTCCTATACCCACCCGAGACTCCTATACCCACATGAGACGCCTAATACCCATCAGGGCCTATCCGTCTGTTCTACAAATAGAATAATGTTTGGTCAACGATTCTTGATTTACCACAGTTTTTTTCAACTTATCTAGTTATAATTAGATTTCTGAGAGTCTGGTTTATACGCAGAACCATCTATCTTCATTATGACATGGAAAACCTTGCCAGATACACATTCCAGTCTACCCGAGAAAGATCTCTGTTCACCGAAATTCACCAGCCAGTCAGTCGTGGAACAATTTTAAGTCACACATTGTATTTGTATTGTCTAGTGGTACATTATGCCAGAAAAAAACAATAACTGCATTTCTGGTTACTCAGTTGAAAAAATTAGGGTAGGTAGGTAGGTATTTTTTTTCTTTTATTTTTATTTATTTTTTTTTTTTTCATGGATGTCAAAACTAATCGGATTCTATTTTAATATATATAGCATCTTTGCTAGGGGCTTAATTAAGTTTTAATTCAAGAATGACACAGCCCAAGTGTCCTATCATGCTGACGCACACAAACCATCTTTTATATTGCAAATATTTGTTTGATTTTTAACATTACGCTTAGTATTTATATCACTTCTCGGTTTTCTGGATATTTTTTTATATAAAACCACATACCTATAAATAACAAATATATAGGATACTGTGAATTGTATATCTGTTTCACGTGGCAGTGCGGAAATTAATGATATTTTTATACAATTTCTTATTTAGAAAAACTATTATAATCCCATATTGCCATTTATTTTAATATGAATCTTTGCATGTATTCTTATCAAAATCTATGAATATTTGAAAGAGATGTTCGAAGAAAAAGTTAAGGTGCTACGTGGTAATTTGGCCACTTCATTGTTTCAGAAAGAAAGTGTCCAACCTGTTTGTTATTCTGTCATAAAACTAAACTTTTAATAATATTAAAACTGCCATTAACACGAGTCGTACATTAAGCCTCTCAGTTTTTTTTAAAATGAATCGCTGAATTTATATCAATGTATCCAAATGAAAAGAATCATAAAAATAGTAATCAAATCTAGACAAAAGAATATATAAATAATAGTTGCCTTCAATCACATTTTTTTTTGTGTGTGTTATTTGTTGAAAACAAACATATTTTAAGTTTTCCTGAAAAAATGTCCCAGATTAATGTACTTATAGACAATGTTTGAAGCTCTCTCTGGTCTCCGTTTTCCTGTGACAAGTCAAAATGCTTCGAAAAACGCGAGCACTATCGAACAAAATAAATATGGATTTATACCGAATAGGAAATCGCATTTTTCGAAGCATTTTGACATGTCACAGAAAAATGGTTTGATCAAGTTGTTTTCGATTTTCAGATTCGAGAATGACATACAACTGCGATTCCAACCAGCCCAGATTTGTAGATAATTCTCGGAATTTGGCCAGAGAAAAAATTGATGAAAGCAGTTAGGTATCAAATGTTGACCAGAGAGAGCTTCACACATTATCTATGACTACATTACTCTGGGACATTTTTAAAGGAAAACTTAAAACGTTTGTTTTCAACAAATACCACGGGAATCTTTTTTTTTTAATTTTTTTTAATTTTTTTTTTGTTTATGATAAAAAAAACTGTAGGGTCGGCGCCAAAAAATAGGGACGGTCGGTTAACCAGAAACACAGGTGTTTTTTTCCCCGGCCTTAGTGTGTCTATTTTGTTCTTTAATGAGACAATTTAGCTCTTAATTCATTCAGACTCCTTCTGTGTTTTTCAAGTTGAGATACACATAGTTCTGCTGCATTTAATGGAGCACAGAAAGTGTAATGATGTGAGAGATGGATGTGATTCAAGTATTGCTGGTTTTAAACATGTTTGAGCTTTATTGATATGAACTTTCTGAACAAGTTTGGAAAAGATCAGATGAAAAATGATGTAGTTACAGATTTCACAAAGCAAAATATAGATTTGTTTTTAATAAGATCAAGGGCCATAACTTTAGTGTTACTGTTCCGATCTGTCTGTTTTCAAAACACTTGTCTGAGCTTTTATTGATATTGACAATCTGGTAAAGATCAGACTCAAAATGAAGGCTCTATCATCTTAAAGGGACACTGTCCGTAACTTTTAGCTTATAAAACACCCAATAATTATGTTCGCAAACATTATACACTAAACATTATTCAATATTTACTAATTAAAAGCAAGATTGTTTAACGGAATTTAATCGCGGTACAAAAAAAAGCAAATCCACTTCGTGGGTTTGAACTCGCAGCCCAAACTCGCAGTAAAAAGAAGTGTGCGTGAGCGTAAATTTGTCCGAACTCGCTCCCGACTGAGCTAAGCGGGCTATACATATTACGCAATACATACTATGGTGAAAACCTAGTGCACTATGGTAGTCACGTGAACGCATACAAGGTAAATATTGTGGGTCCCACTTTATTTACATTTAATAATTAAAACTTTTTTTTTTTCAAACTCACGAATGTATTCCTACATACTTCTTAGGGTCTATCCTCATGTTTTCATGTATACATTTCAATGAATAAAAGTCAGACAGTTATTTGGTTATGCTCAATATCTGCTTACTTACGGACAGTGTCCCTTTAACAAGGCAAAAAGGTAACAGACGGACAATTTGTCATTCCATAAAACTGGTCTGAAATGGCCTTACCCTGGGAATCCAAATTGTGTATATGGAGATAATAGGAAAACATGTTTCATAAACAATTTCTTCTTAAAAACCTGTGGTCAGTTTGACAATTGCTTTTCAGAACGGATCAGTGTACCCTAAACTATTAAGTTTGTTCCGATGAAGTCCCCATGTTATAAAAATGCCCCCATCCCCACAACTCCCTGTTAAATTGCCATTCTTGAATAATGACCTATACCGTATTCCCCTAATAAGAATGCCACACCTAATAGTAGCACACCCCCTCCCCTCCCCTCCCCGCCCCACCCCACACCACCCTCACCTTTAAAAAAATAAATAAAAATACTAATAAAAAAAATGAAAATGTTCGGAATTCAATACATTTTCAATCTTTTGGATCTAAAAATACATTTTATAAGAGCGCACCCCCTTGTCATTTTGCATATCGCCCGGGTTCTACTGTTAGTGGAAACACATTAAATGTACAGTATTGATTCAAGTGATGCTTACTCATGCTTGATATTGTGAATATGATTACAGAAACACTATTAAATATAGAAATAAACATTAAACCTTTTATTTCATAAGAAGTTCTGAAATAATACGCTGTTCAAGAAAAGAAAGGTTAATGTTCACTTGAAGATGTGTCGTAAACAACTCCCAGGCATCTATCATCAGGGTCAAGGCTTCTTGGGAGAGCAGGGATTTTTTTTTGTGCTCAATAACATCTGAACAAGCGAGGGATTTTGTTGAACATTTATTGAACATTTATTGAAAGGTCACAATGTGTCGCAACCAGTTATCAGGTTCAGGTAAAGGTCATCATAATGTCCAAGATAATTTTTTTAGTTTGGACTGTGACTTTTGAATTTCAGACTTTGAGGCCAGATGTTTATTTTGTATACCAATGTGGAATAATCATGATGTCCATCCATGAACAAACTTGGTGTCAGACCTGTATGTATAGACAGGACAACAAGATTACTAGTATCTCATTCATTTTCAACACCTGTTCTAGTCAAGGTTCTTATAATATATTATTACCATGGTTCTCATGCATGGCCATATCAGAGAGAGTGGACATTAAAGTTAGATAATGGTTGGCAAGTGATTGTGGTCTTCACAGAGAATTGTCACAATGTGCTGACATAATGGCAACAAGCGCATTATTTTAAGATCAAATGCTGCCAAGTGGGAAATGTAGTCGCAGTAGAACTCAAAAGCCTATATTTTACAGCCGCTTCCAAACATTGCTTCCCTGTCTGGTAAACGAAATATTAATTATACCCCTGCTTCCAAACATTGCTTGGCTATCTGGTAAACAAACGTGTTAATTATACCCCCCGCTTCCAAGCATTGCTTCCCTATCTGGTAAACAAACTTGTTAATTATACCCCCGCTTCCAAACAGTGCTTCCCTATCTGGTAAATAAAATGTTAATTACAGTTGGTGCAAAATCCATTCTCGTTTCGAAAGCAATTCGTATTTCAAACTTTTAATGCATTTAATAACACGTGTTTTTTGTTTTTGTTCATTCGCAACATCTCGTACACTGCTTCGCAGCATGACTCGAATGTAATACGCAGGTTTCCATATTGGTTACATCATACTAGCGTGACGCGCATCAGATTCCCGCCAAAACGAATTTGCATTCAAAATCAAAATCGAAGTTATCTTCAACATTTTGCAATGTCATTTAGCCGATTGCTCTATCTATAGTTTATTTAAGTGAAAGCAGTGATAATACATTCATCTGCATTGTAAAAAACAAACACTCAACGCAAATTACAGACCAACACATGTGGGTAGCACCTGTATTGTTTACATAGCGACAGTGCACTATTTTCTGTGCCGTTGCCTTCCGGCTAACGGAATGTAAAGATTTGGAACATACCGAAGCGCCGTGATACACACGAGGCGGGATCCCGAAGAATGACGGGATTGGCCGAGCGTTCACGATTGGTTTTGTTGTCCAAAAGTCTCTTCAACGGACA
The DNA here is from genome assembly GCA_037043455.1 of Cyrtodaria siliqua. Lineage (NCBI taxonomy): Eukaryota > Metazoa > Mollusca > Bivalvia > Adapedonta > Hiatellidae > Cyrtodaria > Cyrtodaria siliqua. The sequence goes on from JAWPHD010002704.1 coordinate 168,109, forward strand.
TAAATTGGCTACCCACAATCCTTTGCGATGTGTGTACCTATTAACAAGGCGGCACTAATAACGGGTTTATGATCCGGAATTCTTAATCATTTTATCAGATTATTTCTGACTAAAGAACCCATCAATGTATTAATAATCAACAGCGGAATAGTAAAATTATTTACAAATAATGATTAATAATGCATTAAATTGACTGCAGAATTGTACATTGATAATGAAGTTAAATCGCGGTGATGGCGAATCGCGGTGTTTGTGTTACGGCGGTCAAAAGTTAGTGTGCCCGCAGTGAGATAAAATCCCCGCGTTGAGTATGATTGGTCGTAATCCGTGTGGCACCAACTGTATACCCCCACTTCCCTATCTGGTAAATCCAATGTTAATTATACCCCTGCTTCCAAACATTGCTTCCCTATCTGGTAAGCAAAACTTTAATTATACCCCCACTTCCAAACATTGCTTCTCTATCTGCTAAACAAAATGTTAATTATACATCTGCTTCAAAACATTGCTTCCCTGTCTGGTAAACAGTCATGTTAATTATACCCCTGCTTCCAAACAGTGCTTCCCTATCTGGTAAACAGAATGTTAATTATACCCCACTTCCAAATATTGCTTCACTATTTGGTAAACAAACATGTTAATTATACCCAACATTGCTTCCCTATCTGGTAAATAAACATGTTACTTATACCCCCACTTCCAAACATTGCTTCTCCATCTGGTAAACAAACATGTTAATTATACATCTGCTTCAAAACATTGCTTCCCTGTCTGGTAAACAGACATGTTACTTATACCCCTGCTTCCAAACAGTGCTTCCCCATCTGGTAAAAAAAAAGTTAATTATACCCCCACGTCCAAACATTGTTCACTATCTGGTAAACAAACAAGTTAATTATACCCCGCTTTCAAATAGTGCTTCCCTATCTGGTAAAAAAAATGTTAATTATACCCCCACTTCCAAACATTGCTTCTCTGTATGCTAAACAAAATGTTAATTATACATCTGCTTCAAAACATTGCTTCCCTGTCTGGTAAACAGACATGTTAATTATACCCCTGCTTCCAAACAGTGCTTCCCTATCTGGTAAAAAAAAAGTTAATTATACCTCCAATTTCAAACATTGCTTCACTATCTTGTAAACAAACATGTTTATTATACCCTACTTTGAAAAATTTTGCTTCCCTGTCTGATAAACAGACATTTTAATTATACCCAACATTGCTTCCCTATCTGGTTAATAAACATGTTAATTATACCCAACATTGCTTCCCTATGATATCTGGTAAACAGACATGTTAATTATACCCAACATTGCTTCCCTATCTGGTAAACAAACATGTTAATTATACCCCTGCTTCCAAGCAGTGCTTCCCTATCTGGTAAACAAACATGTTAATTATACCCAACATTGCTTCCCTATCTGGTAAACAAACCTGTTAGGTATATCCCGCTTTCAAACAGTGCTTCCCTATCTGGTAAAAAAAATGTTAATTATACCCCCACTTCCAAATATTGCTTCACTATCTGGTAAACAAACATGTTAATTATACCCCTGCTTCCAAGCAGTGCTTCCCTATCTGGTAAACACAATGTTAATTATACCCCTGCTTCCAAGCAGTGCTTCCCTATCTGGTAAACAAACATGTTAATTATACCCAACATTGCTTCCCTATCTGGTAAACAAACATGTTAATTATATCCCGCTTTCAAACAGTGCTTCCCTATCTGGTAAAAAAAATGTTAATTATACCCCCACTTCCAAATATTGCTTCACTATCTGGTAAACAAACATGTTAATTATACCCCTGCTTCCAAGCAGTGCTTCCCTATCTGGTAAATAAACATGTTAATTATACCCAACATTGCTTCCCTATCTGGTAAACAAACCTGTTAATTATATCCCGATTTCAAACAGTGCTTCCCTATCTGGTAAACAAACATGTTAATTATACCAACATTGCTTCCCTATCTGGTAAACAAACATGTTAATTATACCCAACATTGCTTCCCTATCTGGTAAATAAACATGTTAATTATACCCCTGCTTCCAAGCAGTGCTTCCCTATCTGGTAAACAAACATGTTAATTATACCCCTGCTTCCAAGCAGTGCTTCCCTATCTGGTAAACAAACATGTTAATTATACCCAACATTGCTTCCCTATCTGGTAAACAAACCTGTTAATTATATCCCGCTTTCAAACAGTGCTTCCCTATCTGGTAAAAAAAACGTTATTATACCCCCACTTCCAAATATTTCTTCACTATCTGGTAAACAAACATGTTAATTATACCCAGCATTGCTTCCCTATCTGGTAAATAAACATGTTAATTATACCCCTGCTTCCAAGCAGTGCTTCCCTATCTGGTAAACAAACATGTTAATTATACCCAACGTTGCTTCTCTATCTGGTAAACAAACATGTTAGTTATATCCCACTTTCAAACAGTGCTTCCCTATCTGGTAAAAAAAATGTTAATTATACCCCCACTTCCAAATATTGCTTCACTATCTGGTAAACAAACATGTTAATTATACCCCTGCTTCAAAGCAGTGCTTCCCTATCTGGTAAACACACATGTTAATTATACCCCTGTTTCAAGCAGTGCTTCCCCATCTGGTAAACAAACATGTTAATTATACCCCCACTTCCAAATATTGCTTCACTATTTGGTTAACAAACATGTTAATTATACCCAACATTGCTTCCCTATCTGGTGAATAAACATGTTAATTATACCCCTGCTTCCAAGCAGTGCTTCCCTATCTGGTAAACAAACATGTTAATTATATCCAACATTGCTTCCCTATCTGGTAAACAAACCCCCACTTCCAAACATTGCTTCTCTATCTGCTAAACAAAATGTTAATTATACATCTGCTTCAAAACATTGCTTTCCAGTCTTGTAAACAGACATGTTACTTATACCCCTGCTTCCAAACAGTGCTTCCCTATCTGGTAAAAAAAAAGTTAATTATACCCCCACGTCCAAACATTGCTTCACTATCTGGTAAACAAACATGTTAATTATACCCCGCTTTCAAATAGTGCTTCCCTATATGGTAAAAAAAATGTTAATTATACCCCCACTTCGAAACATTGCTTCTCTGTATGCTAAACAAAATGTTAATTATACATCTGCTTCGAAACATTGCTTCCCTATCTGGTAAACAGACATGTTAATTATACCCCTGCTTCCAAACAGTGCTTCCCTATCTGGTAAAAAAAAAGTTAATTATACTTCCAATTTCAAACATTGCTTCACTATCTGGTAAAGAAACATGTTTATTATACCCTACTTTGAAAAATTGCTTCCCTGTCTGATAAACAGACATTTTAATTATACCCAACAATGCTTCCCTATCTGGTAAATAAATATGTTAATTATACCCAACATGGCTTCCCTATCTGGTAAATAAACATGTTAATTATACCCCTGCTTCCAAGCAGTGCTTCCCTATCTGGTAAACAAACATGTTAATTATATCCAACATTGCTTCCCTATCTGGTAAACAAACCTGTTAAGTATATCCCGCTTTCAAACAGTGCTTCCCTATCTGGTAAAAAAAAAGTTAATTATACCCCCACTTCCAAATATTGCTTCACTATCTGGTAAACAAACATGTTAATTATACCCCCTGCTTCCAAGCAGTGCTTCCCTATCTGGTAAACACAATTTTAATTATACCCCTGCTTCCAAGCAGTGCTTCCCTATCTGGTAAACAAACATGTTAATTATACCCAACATTGCTTCCCTATCTGGTAAACAAACCTGTTAATTATATCCCGCTTTCAAACAGTGCTTCCCTATCTGGTAAAAAAAATGTTAATTATACCCCCACTTCCAAATATTGCTTCACTATCTGGTAAACAAACATGTTAATTATACCCCTGCTTCCAAGCAGTGCTTCCCTATCTGGTAAATAAACATGTTAATTATACCCAACATTGCTTCCCTATCTGGTAAACAAACCTGTTAATTATATCCCAATTTCAAACAGTGCTTCCCTATCTGGTAAACAAACATGTTAATTATACCAACATTGCTTCCCTATCTGGTAAACAAACATGTTAATTATACCCAACATTGCTTCCATATCTGGTAAATAAACATGTTAATTATACCCCTGCTTCCAAGCAGTGCTTCCCTATCTGGTAAACAAACATGTTAATTATACCCCTGCTTCAAAGCAGTGCTTCCCTATCTGGTAAATAGAATGTTAATTATACCCCACTTCCAAATTTTGCTTCACTATTTGGTAAACAAACATGTTAATTATACCCAACATTGCTTCCCTATCTGGTAAATAAACATGTTAATTATACCCCTGCTTCCAAGCAGTGCTTCCCTATCTGGTAAACAAACATGTTAATTATACCCAACATTGCTTCCCTATCTGGTAAACAAACCTGTTAATTATATCCCGCTTTCAAACAGTGCTTCCCTATCTGGTAAAAAAAACGTTATTATACCCCCACTTCCAAATATTGCTTCACTATCTGGTAAACAAACATGTTAATTATACCCAACATTGCTTCCCTATCTGGTAAATAAACATGTTAATTATACCCCTGCTTCCAAGCAGTGCTTCCCTATCTGGTAAACAAACATGTAAATTATATCCAACATTGCTTCCCCATCTGGTAAACAAACCTGTTAATTATATCCCGCTTTCAAACAGTGCTTCCCTGTCTGGCAAAAAAAATGTTAATTATACCCCCACTTCCAAATATTGCTTCACTATCTGGTAAACAAACATGTTAATTATACCCCTGCTTCCAAGCAGTGCTTCCCTATCTGGTAAACAAACATGTTAATTATACCCAACATTGCTTCCCTATCTGGTAGATAAAATGTTAATTATACCCCCACTTCCAAACATTGTTTCCTTATCTGGTAAACAAAAATGTTAATTATACCCCCACTTCCAAACATTGCTTTCTTATCTGGTAAACAAAATGTTAATTATACCCCCACTTCCAAACATCTTCCAAACATTGCTTCCTTATCTGGTAAACAAAATGTTAATTATACCCCCACTTCCAAACATTGCTTCCCTATCTGGTATACGAAAATGTTAATTATACCCCCACTTCCAAACATTGCTTCCCTATCTGGTAAACAAAAATGTTAATTATACCCCCACTTCCAAACATTGCTTCCCTGTTTGGTAAACAAACATGTTAATTTATACCCCTACTTCCAAACATTGCTTCCTTATCTGGTAAACAGACATGTTAATTATAAACATTGCTTCCCTATCTGGTAAACAAACATGTTTATTATGCCCCCACTTTCAAACATTGCTTCCCCGTCTAGAAAACAAAATGATTCCAAACATTGCTTCCCTATCAGGAATGTTGCACTTGAGGTCTAGTTGATCCTAGTAAAAATTCAGGTCGGCCGGAAATTCAGGATGGCTGCCACAGCTAAAAATAGATTTTAAAAATGTGATTTTGTAGTGACTGCTTCTCAAAAACCATAAGTGATATTGATTTGGAACCTTTACCAAAATGACTGGCACGACATGTATGTGGTCCTAACCAAAGTTCATTTTGATTGGATGTCAAACTTGGCTGCCAGTGGCCATCTTTGTTTACATAGAGTTATATTGAAACATTTGTAGTGACTACTCCTCTGAAACTACTTGACAGATTTTCATGAAACTTCTCAGGAATGTTGCTCTTGATGTCTAGTTGATCCTAGCAAACTTTCAGGTCGGCCGAAAATTCAAGATGGCCACCACGGCTAAAACTAGATTTTTAAAAAACAATTTTGTAGCGACTACTTCTTGAAAACTGTAAGTGATATTGATATGGGACTTTTCTAAAATATTCAGCATGACAGGATGTTGGTCCTTGTTGAAAATTGTTTTGATTCAGCATTAAACATGGCTTTGTTTACATAGAGTCATATAGTAAAAACTTGTAGCGACTACTCCTCTGAAACTACTTGACAGATATTCATGAAACTTCACAGGAATGCTGATCTAGCTATCAAAACCTATCAGTAGAGCTTCAAGGTCATTGACCTCCTCTTAAAATACCCATGATTGAATATGCGTAAATGAATTATGAGTTGATAACTCTTAATTTGACGCTCCAGTTTTTGGATTTGGTCTGGCTGGTTAAAGCCCGTTTATATTGTGTCTATATCTGATTCTATTGGATAATATGTAAGTTGTATAATATATACCTCGTTGTCAGTAGGTTAAAAAATGATGTATATTATGTTGTAAAATTTGATTGTTGTTGGCGGGATAGCGACTATAATCAAAAAAACAATAACCGTATTGAAAGGAAAACAGTCATTGTGAGATGACAAAAGGATATTTGTTTTCTTAGCATGTGGCTACCAGTACATCAGTAACTGAATAGGGTAAAAAAGTAAAATATTCTCATCTGCTGGACCATGATATCTGACCATTTACAATATAGAAATGTAATTACGGTAACTCGAAATTAAATTTCTACCATTTCCTTGGTCATATTTTATTCTAGATTAATGTGTTACACGAAACTCAAGAAAACATTTTTTATTATTTCATAATATTGATAAATTCTGTATTTTAGGATATTTGAAAGAGATGGAGCAAAGGTAGTAGTGGACAAGGAGTCGCTGGAATTCATCAAGGGTTCTACAATAGATTACCACGAGGAGCTGATACGCGCGGCATTCAGGGTTGTAGACAATCCACTGGCAGAACAAGGATGCTCCTGTGGAGCTTCATTCGCACTTAAACCTTGAAACTGCAATATATGACTTTCACTAAGGCTCTTGGATTTTAAGTAGTTGAAGATGTTGATGTTGAGTGCATGCAGTTGTGAAAATATTTTGTGTTGCTTAACATTACTCTAGACAAAGTAATTTTAAATCGAGGGGTGAACACAACTATTGTTACTATATATAAAGAACAAGATACTTGTACAATAATTTCACGTTGATATATTTGTTAAAGAACTATTTTCCTTTTGTTACCCTTGATAATAAACATCTTAGATGATACACATCTTGGGCCTCTTGGTTGGAAAACACACTGTGACACGTTCTTAGCTCTACTGATCAGAGATCAGCAGAGCTTATGCCGTGGTGCGGCGTCCGTCGTCCGTCCGTCCGTCTGTCCGTCTGTCCGTAAACTTTTATTTGTAGCGACTTCACAGCTGAAACTACTGGATGGATATTCATGAAACTTTACAGAAATGTTGCCCATAAAGTCTAGTTGATCCTAGCAAAAATTCATATTGATGTGAAATCCAAGATGGCCGCCAAAGCTAAAAATAGAGTTTTAAAATACAAGTTTGTAGCGACTTCTTCTTGAAAACTATAAGTGATATTGATATGGGACTTTTTCTAAAATGATCAGCATGACATGATGTTGATCCTAGTCAAAAATCGTTTTGATTCAACGTTAAACATGGCTGCCAGCGGCCATCTTTGTTTACATAGAGTTATATAGTAAAAACTTGTAGCGACTACTTCTCTGAAACTACTTGGCGGATTGTCATGAAACTTTACAGGAATGTTGCTCTTGATGTCTAATTGATCCTAGAAAAATTTCAGGTCGGCCGGAAATTCAAGATGGCCGTCACAGCTAAAAATAGATTTTTAAAAAATAAGTTTGTAGCGACTATCTTGAAAACTATAAGTGATATTGATATGGGACTTTTTCTAAAATGATTAGCATTACATGATGTTGATCCTAGTCAAAAATCGTTTTGATTCAACGTTAAACATGGCTGCCAGCAGCCATCTTTGTTTACATAGAGTTATATAGTAAAAACTTGTAGCGACTACTTCTCTGAAACTACGTGGCGGATTGTCATGAAACTTTACAGGAATGTTGCTCTTGATGTCTAATTGATCCTATCAAAATTTCAGGGCGGCCGGAAATTCAAGATGGCCGTCACAGCTAAAAATAGATTTTTAAAAAATAAGTTTGTAGCGGCTACTTCTTGAAAACTATAAGTGATATTGATATGGGACTTTTTCTAAAATGATCAGCATGACATGATGTAGATCCTTGTGGAAAATTATTTTGATTCGACGTTAAACATGGCTGCCAGTGGCCATCTTTGGTTACATAGAGTTATATAGTAAAAACTTGTAGCGACTACTACTCTGAAACTACTTGACGGATGTTCATGAAACTTCACAGGAATGTTGCTCTTGATGTCTAGTTGATCCTAGAAAAATTTCAGGTCGGCCGGAAGTTCAAGATGGCCGCCACAGCTAAAAATAGATTTAAAATAAATAAGTTTGTAGCGACTACTTCTTCAAAACAATAAGAGATATTGATATGGGACTTTTTCTAAAATGATCAGTATGACATGATGTTGGTCCTTGTCGAAAATCGTTTTGATTTGACCTTAAACATGGCTGCTTTGTTTACATAGAGTTATATAATGAAATCTTGTAGCGACTACTTCTTTGAAACTACCTGACGGATTTTCATGAAACTTCACAGGAATGTTGCTCTTAATGTCTTATTGATCTTAGCAAAATTTCAGGTCGGCCGGAAATTCAAGATGGCCGCCACGGTTAAAAATAGATTTTCAAAAAACAAGTCTGTAGCGACTACTTCCTGAAATCAAAATCAATCAGTAGAGCTTCAAGGTCATTGACCTCTTGTTATATTAATAACATTCATCTTAATAAGTAATTGACTTCTTGTAACCTAACGTAATTAAATAAAGTCCCTTGGAAGGAAAATGGACCCTCCAGAAGTCCCATGTATGTAGACAAGTCTTGTTTTCTTATCAGTCATGAATACCCTTTGTACCCTCAGTAAATCCTCTGGTACAATATGTCACTTTCATGGGAACGAAGTCAAACAATCTATCACCCAGATCAGTGTCAGACTTACCTGGTGATAGATCCATCTATGGGAAAGATGTTAGACCAATCAGCTGTTGTCTCTACCATTAACATGTGTGATACTTTATGGTGGTAGACGTTGTTATCATTGTACATTTCATTTATTTTACCTATTTGTTTTATTGAAATTAAACTGACTGAAAACAATTTAACTTCTTGTTATGGTAAATAAGTGCTCCAAAATGTTATCATTATATATGAACGCAAAAAAAATGCAATGTGTTACTTTTTTTATATGCTTGTGTCCCATGTGGTGACGATGGGTAAACCCACTCCACCAACCCCACAACCAGCCCATGGTCACTTTGACTATTCGAAGAATAAGGTTTGCGTGTAAGCTGTGTTTCCAAGTCTATATCTCTTACATTTCTTATCCTAGCACAACCAAATTTGGCCATGGGCTTCCTTATAGCATTATCTTAAGGGCTGCATAAGCAATTTTGGTTCCTGTAACCCATGGGCTCCCATGGAACCCAAATTATGATAGCCCATAAAATGTGTCCTATTTCACATCAAATTTTGCGTTTAAGCTGTGTTTACAAGTCTATATCTCTTACATTTCTTACCCTAGCACAACCATATTTGGTCATTTGCTTCCTGATAGCATTATCTTAAGGTCTGCTTAAGTAATTTTGGTTCCTGTAACCCATGGAACCCAAATTCTGATAGCCCTTAAAATGTGTCTATTTCACATAAAATTTTGCGTGCAAGCTGTGTTTACAGGTCTATATCTTTTACATTTCTTGTCCTAGCTGAACTAAATTTGGGAATTGGTTTCCTTATAGTATGATGTAAAGGGTTGCGTAATAATAATTATGGGCTTCCATGGAACCCAAGTTGTGATGGCCCATAAAATGTGCAATAAAGGCAGATCTAGGTTTGCATGTTAGCATGTATATATCTATAATTTTGGTTTGGGATTTCTTATAGCATTATGCATCTTATTCATACTTCACCCATATTGGGGCATGGGCTCCCCCCCCCCCACCCCATGGGCTCCCCCCCCCCCACCCCCACTCCCTCCCCCACCCCACCTCCACACTTTTTTTATATATTTTTTTTACATATTTCTGTGTTGTTATAGTCAATTCTTACACATAGCTTCTTACACATATATGTTACCCCCTCCCCACCACCCTCGCCTCTCCCCACACCCCTCGCCCCCACTCGAAATTGAATTATTTTTGTTTTGTTTGTTTTCTATGTAGTTTTAGTCAATTCTTACATATAGCTTCTTAAACATATATGTTGCCCCCTCCCCACTACCCTCTGCCTCTCCTCTCCCCATCCACTCGAAACTCAATTTTTTATATATTTCTTTGTTACATATTTCTGTGTTGTTTTGGTCAATTCTAACATAGCTTCTTACACATATATGTTGCCCCGTCCCCCGTCCCCCATCCCCCGCCTCACCCCCACCCCACTATCAAAACTCTTATTTATTTTTTACATATTTCTGTGTTGTTTTGGTCAATCACACATAGCTATGTTGCGCCCAATTGGTCAATTACACATAGCTATGTTGCTCCCACACCACACACACTCGAAACTGGAATATTTATTTTTATTTTTTATTTATTTTTAGCTCTTCTGGCCAAGGGCCAGCAGAGCTTATGGGATGGTGTGTTGTCTGTCGTCCGTCGTCTGTCTGTCTGTCTGTCTGTCGTCTGTCGTCCGTTAACTTTTCTTCAAACGACTTCTCAGAAACCGCTTGGTTAATTTTGACCAAACTTCACATGGATGATCCTTAGATGAATGCTTTCTAGATTTGTTAAAATTAGGTCAGCGCTACATCCAAGATGGCTGCCATTACCATATATGGTCGAAACATTAAAAAATCTTCTTCTCCAGAACCGCTGGACAGATTTCAAAAGTTTTTCTTTTAAAATGATCGCCAAGGCCTAGACTATCAAGATTGTTCAAATAAAGTCCCCGGGGTCAAAAATGGCCGTGCCCCGGGGGTCCAAAGTTTGTATATTGAGGTTTTGCATGTTTTTCGTATCTTCTTCTCTGAAACCACAAGGCACAGAGCTCTCATGTATTACATGTAGCATCAGCTTATGGTCCTCTACTAAGTTTGTTCAAGTGGTGACCCTGGGGTCAAATTTGTCCCCGCCCCGGGGGTCACAGTTTTACATAGACTTATATAGGATTTTTTTTAAAAATCTTCTTCTCGGAAACTACCACAGCCAGAGGTTTGATATTTTGCATTTACTATAAGCTTATGGTCCTTTACCAAGTTTGTTCAAATGGTGACCCTCGGGTCTCATTTGGCCCCGCCCCAAGGGTCACATGTTTTACATAGACATGTATAGGGAAAAACTTAAAAAATCTTCTTCTCTGAAACTGCAAGAGCCAGAGGTTTAATATTTTGCATTTGCTATAAGCTTGTGGTCCTCTACCAAGTTTGTTCAAATGGTGACCCAGGGGTCACATTTGGCCCCACCCCGGGGGTCACAGTTTTACATAGGCTTATATAGGGAAAAACGGAAAAAATCTTCTCTGGAACCACATGGCACAGAGCTCTCATGTATTACATGTAGCATCAGCTTATGGTCCTCTACTAAGATTGTTCAAATGGTGACCCTAGGGTCAAAGTTGTCCCCGCCCCGAGGGTCACAGTTTTACATAGACTTATATAAGATTTTTTAAAAAAAAATCTTCTTCTCGGAAACTACAAGAGCCAGAGGTTTGATATTTTACATTTATTATAAGCTTATGGTCCTTTACCAACTTTGTTCAAATGGTGACCCTGGGGTCACATTTGGCCCCGCCCCAAAGGTCACATGTTTTACATAGACATGTATAGGAAAAAAACTTAAAAAATCTTCTTCTCGGAAACTGCAAGAGCCAGAGGTTTAATATTTTGCTGTTGCTATGGTCCTTTACCAATTTTGTTTAAATGGTGACCCTGGGGTCACATCTGGCCCCGCCCCGCGGGGGTCACAGTTGTACAGAAATGCTTGTTTTAAAAAATTTAATTATTTTTTTTATATATTTTTTTTAATTTTTTTTAATTTTTTTTTTTAATTTTTATTTTTTTTTTTATTTTTTTTTTATTTTTTTTTTTATTTAATTTTTTTTTAAATTTTTTAATTTTTTTGTTATTTATTATTTTTTTTATTTTTTTATTTTTATTTTTTTATTTTTTTATTTTTTTTTTTTATTTTTTTTTTTATTAACTTGGAAAACCAGCCAGATCAGACCAGTAATGGCGGAGTTATGGCTATATTTTGCCTCTTTAAGACGATAGTCACTTGCTTCGTTGATGTCGTAAGAGCCATATTAGCCAGTAGAGCGTCCACAGGCCCTCTTGGGCCTCTTGTTACATATTTCTTGTTACATATTTCTGTGCCATATTTGATTTAGTTAAAAACGCTATATTTTGCCCTGCTAAGACAATAGGGTCCTTATATTTCATCCAATCTTTACCAAACTTTACCAGATTGTTAATGTCAATGAAAGCTCGGACTAGTTCGAAAACCAGCCAGATCGGACAAGCAACAGCGGAGTTATGGTCCTTGATTTACTTACACAAAGCTACTTTTTGTGTTGGATAATTATACATGTCACATCGGATCTATTAGGAAACTACTGTACAGTACTGCATTATCCCAACCAACAATAATAATTAATATAATAAATAATACATGTTCTAAACATAAGTGAATCTGAAAGTGGAAATGTTCATTATGGTTTAAATAGTGTAAATTTCACCAGTCACACATAGGATCCATAAGCGAGTCAACTCAAAAGCACCGAAGTTAACACAGGCATGGAATATTTATCATGTTTCAGTTTCCATTTATGGATGAAATACCCACTGATAAGTATATGCATATTGTCTTCCTGCAGTTTTCTACAGGATACGTTTCGAGATTTGATAAATAGTCGCTGAAGTCTGAGCTAAAAATAAACCAAACTGACATACTTTTACTTTTCGTTCAGGGTTCTTATATATAGACGCAACACAGTGAACCATTTTCCAGTAGTTATCTAATATAATAATTCAAAAAAAGTTGTCCCATAAAAATAATAAATAAAAAATAATAAATATATGATGTCTTCCCGAAATTACCATGCATGAATACAACAGATTACAACCAGGCCATAAGGTCAATGGCAGAATCTACGTCATCACGCAAAGTGCGCGCGGAAACTAATGATTTATTCCGGACTTTCACGAAGACCAATTTGTTTATTAAAATCATCTTTTTCTCCTCTAACTAATATTTTTTGTGTTTGGCAGTTATTCCTAAGTTTTTTTATTACTATATCGTATATTTATATAAATGGGGTATATTAACTTGGCTGGAGATCTTTAACATGTTGTTAATATCAATGAAAGCTCGGACAAGTTAGAAAACCAGCCTGCTCGGACCAGTAACAGCGGAGTTATGGCCCTTGATTTAGTTAAAAAATGCTATTTGTTGGCTCGTTAAGACGATAGGGATTTCATTTTTCATCGGATCTTTACCGAACTTTACCAGATTGTTAATGTCAATGAAAGCTCGGACTGGTTTGAAAACCAGCCAGATCGGACAAGAAACAGCGGAGTTATGGCCCCTGAATTAGTTACAAATTCTATATTTTGCCTCGTTAAGACGATAGGGGCTTCATTGTCCATCCGATCTTTACCAAACTTTACCAGATTGTTACTATCAATTAAAGCTCGGACAAGTTTGAAAACCAGCAGATTGGACCAGTAACAGCGGAGTTTTGCTTCTTGAATTAGTTAAAAAAATTGAGTTTCGAGGGTGTGGAGGGGGGAGTGGCGGTGGGTATGGGCAACATAGCTATATATGTGTAAGAATTGACCAAAACAACATAGAAATATGTAAAAAAAACAAGAAGCCCAAGAGGGCCTGTGGACGCTCTTATAACATCAATGAAGCGAGTGACTATCGTCTTAAAGAGGCAAAATATAGCATTTTTAACTAAATCAAGAGCCATAACTCCGCAATTACTGGTCGACTGGCTGGTTTTCGAACTTGGCCAGTAGAGATAATAAAAATAAAAAATAATTAAAAAAATATAAAAAATAAAAAAAAATTAAAAGAAAATATTTAAAAAAAAATAAATAAAGAAATATAAAAAATAATAAAAGACAACAGTCAAAAAATCTGGTAAAATTTGGCAAAGATCAGATGAAAAATGAAGGCCATATCGTCTCAACCAGGCAAAATATAGCATTTTTAACTAAATCAAGGACCATAACTCCACTGTTATGGTCCGATCTGGTTGGTTTTCGAATTTATCCGAGCTTTTATTGACATTAACAATCTGGTAAAGTTTGGTGAAGTTTGTATAAAAATGAACGCCCTATCGTCATAACGAGGCAAAATATAGCATTTTTAACTAAATCAAGGGCCATAACTCCGCTGTTACTGGTCAGATCTGGAGAGTTTGCGAACTTTTCCGAGCTTTCATTGACATTAACAATCTGGTTAAGTTTGGAAAAGATCAGATGAAAAAAGAAGGCCCTATCATCTTAACGAGACAAAAGTTAACGACGGACGGACGGACAGACGTCCGGACGACGGACAACAAGCTGAGCTAAAAAAAAAAAAATGAGTTTCGTGTGGGAAGGTGGGGCGGGGTGGGGGAGGAGGGTGGGGCAACATAGCTATGTGTAAGAATTGACCAAAACAACACAGAAATATGCCCAACCAAGAGGGCCAGTGGACGCTCTACTGGCTAACATGACTCTGCAATTTACGTTTTTTTTAAAGTTTTGGGCAAAATACAGCTTTTTAACTAAATCAAGGGCCATAACTACAGAATCTGGTAAAGTTTGGTAAAGATCAGATGAAAAATGAAAGCCCTACCATATTAACGAGGCTCCCCTACTGAATATAGCATTTTTAACTAAATCAAGAGCCATAACTTCTCTGTTACTGGTCCGACTGGTCCAACAAAGAGTTAAAAAAAAAAAAAAAAAGAAAAGAGAATTAAAAAAAAAAATAATAATAAAAAATTAAACCAAAATAAAAAAAAAATAAAAAAAAAAAAATAAAAATAAAAATAAAATAAAAATTATAATTTAAAAAAATAAAAAATAATATAAAAAAAAAAAGTCAGAAAATCTGGTAAAGTTTGGCAAAATAAAGGCCCTATCGTATGACGAGGCAAATATTAGCATTTTTTTTTTTCCGATCTGGCTGGTTTTCGAACTTGACCGAGCTTTCATTGACAAAACTGTGACCCCCGGGGCAGGGCCAAATGTGACCCCAGGGTCAGCATTTGAACAAAATTGGTAAAGGACCATGAGCTTATAACACCAGCAAAATATTAAACCTCTGGCTCTTGCAGTTTCAGAGAAGAAGAAAATGAGTTTCGAGTGGGATGGGTTGGGGGGAAGAGGAGGGGTCAGGAGGGGGAAGGGTGCAACATATGTGTAAGAAGCTATATGTAAGAATTGACCAAAATATGTAAAAAAATAAAAATAATAAAAAAATTGCCCCAACCCACCGTCCTGCCTTCCCACCCCACCCACACCACCCACCCCACGCAAAACTTTTTTTTTTTTACATATTTCTGTGTTGTTTTGGTCAGTTTATTACACATAGCTATGTTGCCCCCACTCACCCCCACCCCCCACACACACACACCAAATCTCGAGCATTTGTAGCTCTACTGGCCAAAGGCCAGGAGGGCTTATGCGATCAATTTTCGTCCGTCGTCCGTCTGTCCGTCCGTCCGTCTGTTAGCAATTTTATAAAATCGACATCTCCTCTGAAACCGCTTGAAGGATTTTGATGAAACTTCATCACAATGTTAGTTGGGAGGGCCCCTCTCAGTTTTGTGTTTTTCGCGGCCGCCAGTCATCCAAGATGGCCGCCATGGCTAAAACTAGGTCAAATTTAAGGAAATTTCAAACGCCATATCCTCCGAAACCACTTATTCCATTCTACTGAAATATATACACATGTTCCTTGGATTGGCCTCTATCAAGTTTGTGTTTTTCGTTATCGCCGAATAATCAAAATGACTCAAAGTTTACATAGTTATATAGGAAAAGGTTAAAAAATGGCATCTTCTCTGAAACCGCCTGAAGGATTTTGATGAAACTTAATCACAATGGTATTTGGGATAGTCCCACTCAGATTTGTGTTTTTTGCGGCCGCCAGTCATACAAGATGGCCGCCATGGCTAAAACTAGGATATATTTAAGGAAATTTCAAACAACATCTCCTCCGAAACCACTTATTTCATTCTTGTGAAATATCATACACATGTTCCTTGGGTTAGCCTCTATCAAGTTTGTGTTTTTCGTTATCGTCAACTAATCAAAATGGCCACCACGGCGACCCAAAGTTTACATTAGAGTTATATAGGAAAAGGTTAAAAATTACATCTTCTCTGAAACCGCCTGAAATATTTTGATGAAACTTAATCACAATGATATTTGGAATAGTCCCTCTCAGATTTGTGTTTTTTTGCGCCGCCAGTCATCCAAAATGGCCGCCATAGCTAAAACTAGGTCAAATTTAAGTAAATTTCAAACGACATCTTCTCCGAAACCACTTACCATTCTTGTGAAATATCATATATATGTTCCTTGTGTTAGCCTCTATCAAGTTTGTGTTTTTCATTATCGTCAAATAATCAAAATGGCGACTCAAAGTTTACATAGAGTTATATAGGAAAATGTTAAACAATTACATCTTCTCTGAAACAGTCTGACATATTTTGATGAAACTTAAGCACAATGATATTTGGGATAGTCCCGCTCAGATTTGTGTTTTTTGCGACCACCAGTCATCCAAGATGGTCGCCATGGCTAAAACTAGGTCAAATTTAAGGAAATTTCAAACAACATCTCCGACGAAACCACTTATTCCATTCTACTGAAATATCATTTACATGTTCCTTGGGTTGGCCTCTATCAAGTTTGTGTTTTTCGTTATCGTCAAATAATCAAAATGGCCACCACGGCGACCCAAAGTTTACATTAGAGTTATATAGGAAAAGGTTAAAAATTACATCTTCTCTGAAACCGCCGGAAAGATTTTGATGAAACTTAAGCACAATGCTATTTGGAATAGTCCCTCTCAGATTTATGTTTTTTTGCGCCGCCAGTCGTCCAAGATGGCCGCCTTAGCTAAAACTAGGTCATATTTAAGTAAATTTCAAACGACATCTCCTCCGAAACCACTTACCATTCTTGTGAAATATCATATATATGTTCCTTGTGTTAGCCTCTATCAAGTTTGTGTTTTTCATTATCGTCAAATAATCAAAATGGCGACTCAAAGTTTACATAGAGTTATATAGGAAAAGGTTAAAAAATTACATCTTCTCTGAAACAGCCTGAAAGATTTTGATGAAACTTAAGCACTATGATATTTGGGATAGTCCCGCTCAGATTTGTGTTTTTTCGACCACCAGTCATCCAAGATGGCCACCATGGCTAAAACTAGGTCAAATTTAAGTAAATTTCAAACAACATCACCGAAACCACTGATTCCATTCTACTGAAATATCATTTACATGTTCCTTGGGTTGGCCTCTATCAAGTTTGTGTTTTTCGTTATTGTCGATTAATCAAAATGCGACTCAAAGTTTACATCGAGTTATATAGGAAAAGGTTAAATGAAGGCCCTACCGTCTTAACGAGGCAACATATAGCATTTTTATCTAAATCAAGGACCATAACTCCGCTGTTACTGGTCCGATCTGGCTGGTTTTCGAACGTGTCCAAGCTTTCATTGATATTAACAATCTGCTAAAGTTTGGTAAAGATCGGATGAAAAATGAAGGCCCTATCGTCTTAACGAGGCAAAATATAGCATTTTAAACTAAATCAAGGGCCATTACTCCGCTGTTACTGGTCCGATCTGGCTGGTTTTCGAACTTTTCCGAGCTTTCTGATAATAACAATCTGCTAAAGTTTAGTAAAGATCGGATGAAAAATGAAGGCCCTATCGTCTTAACGAGGTAAAAGTTAACAGACGACAGTTGACGGACGACGGACAACACACCATCCCATAAGCTCTGCTGGCCCTTGGCCAATTGAGCTAAAAACAGGACATATTTTTGTAAAGGGTTGTTTGTACGTACTTTCGGACGTACCTACTGACAACCGTCACACTATAATGTCTAAATTTTCACATGGACATTGTCAATAGGGGGCGTTGCTTTACCATTGGTAGCCTACTATATAACTGGAGTTCTAATAGTTTACAAGTTGCAGCATCAAAAGTGTTTTTAGCTGTACAAAGGCCAGGGTGCATATTTCTTCATCCGTCCTTGGGTTTTTGCAGTGAACATGATAACCGCCAAATTTCACTACAAAAGCGTTCTTCCAAACTCTAGCCATGTGTCGAGGTCATAAAATAATACGGATGTGTCGGTTAAAAATCTAGATTTATTAACGGGTACTTAAAATACACATCACTGAATATGCATAAATGAATTAAGAGTTCGTGACTCATAATTCGATGCTTTTGCAACGATAACAATAGAGTGATGGTTAAAGCTGTACAGTCCCTATTTTAACTGGTTATAACTCATGAATATGAATGAGTCACGTGTGAAGTAGTTCCAAATCGACGAACACCCCAAAAGTCGGTATATAAGGAGAAATCGATACGTAAAATTTCACATTTTTATTTAGCCTCCATACAGGTTACATCGATAAATATACGGCTCCAGAATATATGTGATAAAAAAATAGTTACCCGGAACGGGATTTGAACCACAATCTTGCACTTGTAAGATTTGAAAGATGTACGCTGAACCTCTAGACCACTGCTATTTATTGGTATTTTGTAGCATTTTTAACACTAAATAGGCATTACGTAATAACAAGAGCGCGCACACAAACTCATCAAGCGCTAAATAACAAGTCGATATATGGTTGATTTGAGACGAAGTATTAGTTTCATATTGATAAGATACATTATTACACCAGGCAATGTTAATTTACACGTGCGACAATATGGACTGCATATTTATTGATCCAACTTTAGTTGCGTTCAAATATGTTAAGTTATTTTGCCTCATAATATATGGTAGTTAGTATACTATTTTCTCATTTAGCGTTGTAGTTCAGTGGATAGAGCACAGTACTTGAAATCAGAAGGTCGTGTGTTCGAGCCCCGAAAGAAGCTAACTTTTTTTTCGGTAAAAATTACTGTTACCTATGCATAGGTACGATGTGCACAGGTCGATGTACACAGTAAATGATTTCATGCGCTATATTTGCTCGCTTAAATACCCGATTTCGACATGAGCTGGTGAACATGAAGTTAAAAATAAAGACACGCCTACAAAGAAGAAATCGATTGATATAGGGCGTCTGTAGCTTTAAGGCGTTTATATCATGGTTCTAGAGTTCGGATTCACAAAGTTAGAAGTCTTTGAAACGGTATACATATGTTGTAAACTTTTCCTGTCATTGTCGGGATAGCGGCTTTAAGTAAATAGTTTTCGACTTTTATGAAATTTGATATGATGCTGAGATTGGTTAAGATCTCGGACAAATTCAACAATGAGCATTATTATTGCCCACGATTATTCAAAAATAGGCAAATCCCAGCTTGTGAACATAATAATAAAGTAAATGGTTTTCAAATTTTCAACACCTGTGATTTTGAAGGTTGTTTTAATAAAATCTCATACCAGTTTGACAGAGTTTGTAAGTTTTTACCAAACTTCGCATGAATGATCCGGATTTCAGTGTTTTTCAAATTTGTTAAAATTAGGTCAGCGTGACATTCAAGATGGTCTCCATTATTTAAAAAGGTCAAAACCTTAACAAATCTGCTTCTCAAGAACCACTGAACAGATTTTGACACTTTCTTTTTATTAACGATCACCAACCTCTTGACTATCAAGTTTGTTCGAATGAGGTTCCCTTTGTCAAAAATGGTTGTGCGCCGGAGTTCTATATTGGGATTTTGCATGTTTACATAGGCGTATTGGGAATAACTTTTCTTCTCTGAAACCATATTGCATGTAACATAACATTATGGTCCTCTACCAAGCTTGTACAGATAGTGACCTAGGTGTCAAATGCAGCATAAGCTTTGGGCCTCTACCATGTTTGTCTAAATGGTGACACTGGTGTCACTGTCACGGTGGTCATAGTTTAACGAAAGAGTTATAGAAGAACATCTTCAATGCCAACAGGTACCATTTTAAAAAAGAGTTGTGTTGGAAATCTTCTGAACTTACCAGACCTCTGACCCATTTTCATTACTATTGCAAGTGTCTATACTGGACAAAGTTAATCAGGTGAGAGGTTCAGGGCCATTTGTCTCAAATTGGACCTCTCGTTCAATATTTTCCCCCTTAGACTTGCATAATGTTTCCTTAACATAACTTTCTTAAAATAAACAACACCTAAACATCCATTTAGTGACTCATTTCATTAATGAAACTTTTTAAACGGTACCACATGAACTCGAGACATGAACGATTTCCCATGCACGGCACATCGCTAATTGAGACCTGAATATTTCGCATGCACGACATCCGTAATCGGACGGGACATTAGTAATCGAAACATGAATATTACCATGCACGGGACATCAGTAATCGAGACATAAAGATTACCCATGCACGGGACATCGGTAATCGGGTCCTGAAGACTACCATGCACGGGACATCGGTAGTAGAGACATGAAGATTACCCATCCACGGGACATCGGTAATCGGGACATGAAGATTATCTATGCACGGGGGACATTGGTATTCGAGATGTGGAGATTACCAATTCACGGGAGATCGGTAATCGTGACATAAAGATTACCCATCCACGGGACATCGGTAATCGGGTCCTGAAAATTACCATGCACGGGACATCGGTAGTAGAGACGTGAAGATTACCCATGCACGGGACATCGGTAATCGGGACATGAAGATTACCCGGACACGGGACATCGGTAATCGAGACGTGAAGATTATCCATGGACGGGGCATCGGTAATCGTGACATAAAGATCACATATGCACCACGGGATATCGGTAATCGAGACATGAAGATTAACCATGCACGGGACATCGGTAATCGGGACATGAAGATTACCCATGCACGGGACATCGGTAATCGGGACGGGACGATTACCCATACACAGGGCATCGGTAATCGTGACATGAAGATTACCCATGCACGGGATATCGGTAGTCGAGACGTGAAGATTACCCATCCAAGGGACATCGGTAATTGTGACTTAAAGATTTCCCATGCACGGGACATCGGTAGTCGAGACGTGAAGATTACCCATCCACGGGACATCGGTAATCGTGATATAAAGATTACCCATGCATGAGACATCGGTAATCGGGACGTGGAGATTACCCATCCAAGGGACATCGGTAATCGTGACTTAAAGATTTCCCATGCACGGGACATCGGTAGTCGAGACGTGAAGATTACCCATCCACGGGACATCGGTAATCGTGATATAAAGATTTCCCATGCACGGGACATCGGTAGACGAGACGTGAAGATTACCCATCCTCGGAACATCGGTAATCGTGACATGAAGATTACTCATGCACGAGACATCGGTAATCGGGACGTGGAGATTACCCATGCACGGAGCATCGGTAATCGTGACATGAGGATTACCAATGCACGGGGACATCGGTAATCGTGACATAAAGATTACCAATGCACGGGACATCGGTAGTTGAAACATGCAGATTACCCATGCACGGGCCATCTGTAATCGGAAGAACTGTAATTTTGTGTATGGGTAAATAGAAACAAGGATTTTACATGGAAAAAGCCCCGTCGAAAAAGCATTTTGGCTGTAAAATAGTTTCTCAACCGATTTTCAAAATGATTTACCACTAAACATGTCGGTTCCAAAGATATATAACTTATGTATGTATTATTAAAATTGATGATGTTAATACTGAAAAACAAGGCCACGAACGACAGAGACCTTTTTTGGCAGATGGACATGACTTGTACAAACTTTGAGAAGTTAATGCCAGGATGCTACAGGTGAAGTTTCATCTAGATCCTACTAACAGTCATTTGATGTAGTGACTTATTTTTGGCAAATTGCCACGATATGTACAATGACCATTGACAGGATTTGTACAATGACCATCATTTCGAACTGACTTTTAAAATAAAAAATAAACAACAGGGGCCACAGGCGCCCGGAACTCTCAGACTCGGCATCAGACCGTTAGACACCTAATCAGAATTCCATAAGCACAACCATACGTCGTTGCCTATCCCATGCATACGTCGTTGCCTATCCCAACCATACGTCGTTGCCTATCCCATACATACGTCGTTGCCTATCCCATACATACGTCGTTGCCTATCCCATACATACGTCGTTGCCTATCCCAACCATACGTCGTTGCCTATCCCATACATACGTCGTTGCCTATCCCATACATACGTCGTTGCCTATCCCATACAACTCGGTTGATATTTAGAGGACAGTTCTTAAAGAGGATGATGCACTATTTATTTAAAAGGGCTCTGAAAAACTTGAAAAAGCTGGAAAAAATATCAAAATGCCGAAGATTGAAAATTTGCAAAGAACATATATGGACGTGGCCATCTTGGAACGATGAGTCATCGCGCCTTTTTAGCATGTATGATATATTGACAAAATACGTTTAAAAGCAAAGAAAATCAGAAAATTCATTAAAAATAAATATACAGATGTAAATGTATAAATTGTATGTTGTTTTTTTCATTTGCAGTGACTTTCTTTGCTTTAAAATACATTTTGTCAATATACCATATATGGCAAAAAAGGCGCGATGACGTCATCGTTCCAAGATGGTCGCCCCCATTTATGTTTCTTTGCACATTTTCAATAGGTCATATCTCCTTTATTGTCCATGTCATTGTGATAATTCTTTCAGCTTTGTTCAGAGCCCGTTAAAATAAACATTTGAAAATAGTGCATCAATCCGTTTAATTCTGGATGAATATACTTATATGGGTCTTATTAAGGGTCTGATGGTCTGAGATTGATTCAGAGCGTTCTAGGCGCATGTACCTGTGGTCATGTTTGTTTACACAGACTTGACTATTAAGAACGACCATGTTGTGCAGCTGGTAGTCGATCATTTCAGAGTCCCCAAATGCGACCCGAGGTTCGGAATTCTATGTCTCGGCAATATAAGTAAGGGGTCAGCCGGACACATGGGTTTTGCGCGCGTTCAGCAGTTTCCTCCCATAAAAAGACTGTAAAATCAAAAAAAAGAGTCATTTTCGCGAAATACAAAATCAATATTAACAGCATTGTGTGTTTTGTTTAATTTGGAAATAAACCAATATAGTAACATTGTTTTCCAAAGAAAACATAACATTCTTTAGAAAAAAAAATACTGGTTTGTTTTCAAAATAAAGAAAAACATAACATTCTTTGGAATACAATGTTACTTTATAGGTTTGTTTTTCAATTTAAATAACGATACTATGCTATTAATTGTTGCAAGTCCTTTTTGTATAACCAATCTCCTTTTCGCGAATAGAATTATCGCATGTTAGGCTCATACTGCCCTTACGGTGGAGAGTGAATATGAGTCGTGTAGGTTGTGTATACAAAGAAATAAAGTTTAAATTAGATATTTGAATAAGTAAGAATATTACAAAACACCTCATAGGCAAATATCATTTATTCATCTATAGCATATAGATCACAACAAATTTAATCTCGGAAATACATGCTTTTAAACAGTGTTCCTTTTAATCAATTTAATCGAAAAACTACATAAGAAATGTTGCCATATATACTCACGGTCAATGAAAACGCACCAGAAAACAAATCCGTTTAAAAGTTATAATTTCAGGCATTTTGGACAAAACATGATATAGTCGATATAACGGGCAGACATTTAAAAATTTTACGTGCATGTCTGGATTTAGTGCATTCCATATTAGAAATCATTTTCACAAAAACATTCATTGCATAATACTGTAAGAAGTCCAGCAATAAAAAGGCCAGTAAAACCAAATGGAATTTATTTCGAGACGGATTAATGCAGTTTGAAATTTAATGAAACAGTTTTCTTTTTATGAGTATCCACAGTAAACAACGTCAAATGGCAAGGTAAATTAAATAACTGCGTATCTGTTTGTCATAAAAGCTTATCAATAAACATGTAAGACAAGTTAGGTATCAAGATTCAATTCTTAAAAAATATATATATTGGTTCAGCAGTTTTATTCCAAATGAGTTGAGAATTATCCAGCAGCATAAACATATGGAGTTAATGGTGCGTTTTCATTGACCGTCAGTATATAATACGCATACGTATGTATCCTCACATTCACGAGATACTTATATAACAGAAGCCACATAATTCTCATATAATTTCGTGAAAACAATATTTGTCAACGTTAATATGACTTAAACTATGATTCTTATACAAAAGGTTTTATACAAAAATCATCTACTCTCATTTTATATAAGTATCATATAACAGGTATCATATGAGAATCATTTAAGAATCAAGTGGCACTTACGAATGACAAGAATGGTAATGGAATGATGGTTATTAAACAAATGATTATTAATTTTGGCCATTTGAAAGTTGGAATAACATTTGATATTCATAATTTTGATAGAGCATCATCAAAAGAAATGACCAATCAGTGACCAGAAATAAAAACTAACCAATACATTCTGATAGGTGATAAACTCGGTCTTTATCCTTGATGTGCAACCAAGTTTACTGTTAAAATTAAGGTATCTACAGTGAGATTCTTTTAAAAAACCTGTATATTTCAAGCACATTCATGCAAATTGATTCAATATATGTATCTTTTAAAATCAAAATCTTGAAAATTATCATCTTTTTACTCTGCCAAAGATTTTTATTTTACTATAGAACCTAAGGATAAAAACCGAGTAACACAAGTTTTATCACCTACTGAAAATAAAATAAAATCTCAACATCTCTGTAATGCAAAATTATGAATATTCGTATTACTGGAGCAGAGCATGTCGCCCGCTAAAGAACAGTAGTAGAGTCAGAACTATGAAATGATTTGATAACGAAATTAAAGGGAGGTCAAAATGATTTAGCTCTCTTTAAGTGATTTGTAGAGAGGTTCAAATCATTTGCAAATCAGCTGATATATACCTCTCTTCAAATGATGTATATTGTTCTTTAAATCTTCAGATCATTTACGTATAGATATTTATAATATGGCATATTGACTAGATATTTATAATATGGCATATTGACAAAATGTCTTTTAAAACAGAAAATCACTGTAAACGAAAAATAAGCATACAATGTATCTATTTTACATCTGTATATTTCTTTTTAATTTATTTTAAGTGATTTTCTTTGCTTTAACATGTATTTTGTCAGTATACCATATATGGTAAAAAGGTGCGATGACGTCATTGTTGTAAAATGGCCGCCTCCACTTGCCAGTTATTCTTTACAAATTTTCAATAGGTCACATCTCCTTTATTTTTTATGACATTTTGATAATTCTTTCAGTTTTTTTCAAAATTTTCAGAGCCATTTTAATTAAATCGTGTTTGAAAATAGTGCATCAACCCTTTTAAGCTTAGATATCAAAAAGATTTCACGCAATCAAAAGGACATCCCCCAGTAAGATTAGCATATGTGATTAATGTACAACGGAACACTTGAACAATGGACAAGAGACGGAGGAAAACTGAATGTCGCAACTATGCATTGCAATTCTCTTCAACATATTTAATTGTGTTTCTTCTATTTAATGTGCCAAATATGAACACCGCTATAGGCCTACATAATTAGAAAAAACACATGTACACAAATCAGTAATAGTCAGGTGTCTCGCTATCTGCTATAGAATTCATGAACACCGCTATAGGCCTACATAATTAGAAAAAACACATGTACACAAATCAGTAATAGTCAGGTGTCTCGCTATCTGCTATAGAATTCATGAACACCGCTATAGGCCTACGTAATTAATAAAAAACACATGTATACAAATCAGTAACAGTCAGGTGTCTGGCTATCTGCTATAGAATTCATGAACACCGCTATAGGCCTACATAATTAAAAAAAACACATGTACACAAATCAATAACAGTCAGGTGTCTCACTATCTGCTATAGAATTCATAATATATTTACAATGTCATGACAACAAGTATACTGAATAAAAAAAGAAAGTGTGCTCTCAGAGTTGCATAATCAGCTGTAAACGTTACATCGGACATGTGTTCAAACATTATAACGTTATGTTTGAGAAGAAGTTAAGCTTTTGACATTTGTTAGAAATTCCAGAAAACCTGCAACAAAATTACTCTTAGCTAGTGTTTTTCCATTCAATTCCACGTATTTTGCAGTTTGGGTTTTACTCTCTTTTGACTTTGATGATCTCAAATTATGTTAGTGTAGGAACATTTCAAACATAGATATCATTGTTTTAATGTTTTATTAATGCATACATTTTGTATATTTTAAAACTAGTTTGCTAAATTGCCACTACAACTTTTTGCACACCTTCTTTTTTGACTGAGCATATACATTCAACTTTAAAATATATCTTGATTGTGAAACAGAATGGGTGATACCAATGACTATTCATGAATACATGCAGTACGTTGTATATGAACAGATGTATTCCGTAGTTGTTTCGTACACTATTTTTTTAAAAAATATTTTGACATAAAATGGTTTTAACAAACGTTGCCTTATATGGGACTAGAACCCAGAACCTTCAGGTCATTAGACAAATAGCAGACGATGCGCTAACCAATGCTAGCAGTTGGTAAGTATTAGATCGTATATATAACAGTTGGTAAACTCTGTAATCTGAGTGGTTCCTACGATTCGGCATGGGAGCGATTATTCAATCATTTGTTTATTAAACAGACTTAAAATAAGTAATATGCAAAAAAAATAAAATGCGTTGAACTATCGAAATACTTATTAATTATGATTTGCAAATTTACAGGCAATGCAAAACAATTACCGTGACGACGGGAGTTTTAGAAAATTACTAGTATTTGAAGCAAGCAAAAAAAACAGCTGCTCCCATTAAATGGACATGCACACGATTAACATATGTATCAGTAATATTCCTCAAACAAATGAGCAGCTGGTGACCGTCTTTCTCCGGAAATAATCAACTATTAGTTTGAGTCACAGGCACTTAGTACGAACATACAGAAAAATAAAAAAGAAGGATTATTGAGACAGCGGATTTATGGTATATTCATAGAATATATAGATATATTATTATTATAATAATACCGTTTTTATGTATTATTTTATATAATTATCATTTTTATAAGTATACGTAATAAGCCTGTTGCATTTCAGTGCAAGTGTATACTCAATTTTGTACGAGACCCAAGAAGTATCACGTGACGTTTGAGTTTAACATTTAAATATAAAGCATTGGGAATTTCACACAGTTTAGTGGAGTGTTGTTGTTTTTCAATACTGTCTGATAGGTTTTTTTGTTTGAACTTATAATATCTAAGTATACACAAACGACCACTGTTCAATAGAAATTATATGGTAGGCCAAACGTGCTCATGTCCTTTTAAACAGTTCTATAAATTAATAATAATGCAAACACTTACAGTTTTACAATTTATGCATGGTATGTTATATAAACAAATTTGAAACAAATGAATGCGTCCTGAACGTCCTTAGTTTATGTTGATTTAAGGTGAGTTAAAGGGGGTACATCAGGCTTTGGGGGATAAATAGGTTTAAACAAACAAGCAAAAAAGCTGTGAAATTACCAATTTAAAACGTGAAATGGATGTTAAAGTTAAATGTGTTATCTTATGCAACTGTTTATCGCCATATGTTAACCTTTGTGACAAAAGATACTTAAGTACTAACATAAAAGACAATCTTGATTTGAACATAAAACCGGCCGACTAAAAATAATAGAAAATAACAAACATTTAACTGCGTTTTTAAATATACTTAGTCACCCTGTCTAATCTATAGTTATCGCCAATCTTTATTCGGAACAGTTAAACAAGTAGGTATATATACCTTTAATACTTGTTTTAAGATATTGATACTGAACCTGAACATGACATCAAAGCGCACAGATGCGAGTTTTGACCACTATGAGTGTTTCTATATAGTCTTTATTCTCGATCCATGTACAGACCTAATATAGATCAAGCCGAATTGCCTGTATTACATCTAACTAACGCGTTCCCCAAAAGTTGAGATATCTACACTTTGTAATGTAACCATATGTAACGAGCTCATTTTAAACACCGAAATATTTCTTGTAAACTTCCAGCAATTCGGATGTTGTTTTTTTCAGAGCCTTAGCATCGTCAGATATAACATTGTCAATGTTTCTCGTATCAAACACTGGCCAATCGGGAGCCTTATCCCAAAATTGGGACTGAAAGAACGGGGTTAATGGGACCAGCTCCTTATTTGTCTCATCTGCTTGTTTCAGTGTCTTTCTCCATTCGTCCAACGGCATCGATTTAAGACCCATTCCGACAAAAATGTCTTTGAATGGAATAGTATCCGCATTAAACAAATGGTACACCTTCTCTGGTGTGATAGTTTTCGCTGTGCAAAGTTTCATCGTTACTTCGATCATCGACTTGGCGCAGAAATCTACAGGGGTCAGATCAAAAGGAAAATCCATTTCCGGATAAGCCCCTAGTCGTTTCATCCCAATCACGGTAGAGGCAAATAAATCATTCGTTGGACCAACCCCGTCAGTACTTCGTCCAGAGACTCGAGCGGGTCGGAAGATGGCACCACCTGGTAGAAAGTCCAACGCCTGCATTACCAGACGCTCGCTCGCCCATTTGCTCTGCCCGTAGCCTCCTTCGATCAGCAAAGGATCATCATAGAAATCCGATTCGTAGCACATTCTACGAGTGTTTCCATTCTCAGAATTGGTTGGCGGGAAAAGGAACACGCTGAGAGATGACGTTGTAAACAGGTACTTCTGCACACCCGTGGACGCAAATTTAATGAACTCCTTTGTGCCTTCAACATTGGCGATACGATGGTCTTCGTAGGGTGTATTGAAATTCATCATCGCAGCATTCATGAATACCATGTCGATGGCATTGCAAAGTGCCCTGTATATATCTGGAGCAATCCCCATGTGCTTTTGTGACAAGTCAGAGATGACAACAGCGATTCGAGACGAGTATTCAAACTTCCAGAGACCATACTTTCTCATGTTATCTATTATCCGACCCATTCCGCGCACCTCTGTTGTTTCCCGAGCCATACAACAAACGTGAGAATTCGTCTGCTCCAGTATTTCGTAGAGAAGAAAGGCCCCAAGAAAGCCAGTGACACCGGACAGAAGTATGTTCTTCGGGTGTGTTTGTGTAGTGTATTTGTGGATCAGTGTGGTATGGTGCGAAAATTGAACAGATCGGCGTCTTTCTGGGTGGGGAAATATGCTACTGTCCAGTTCCGAATCATTGAAGATAAGCTCTCTCAAATCCTCTCTCGACTTAGTGTTCCCGCGTTCGCATTTACGCGTACTATCTCTTCGCCTTCTTATGACCTCGGCAAACTCTTCAATGGTGTCGGCAGTTCCAAGATCTGTGAAGGAGATATCAATGCCGAGGTCGTCTTCGATCAGCCTAAGCAGTAATACTAGTTGCAAAGAGTTTCCCCCAAATTCCGTAAATGAGCTTTGTCGATGAAAAGAGTAAACGAACGATTCGTCCAACTTGAAGACGGTGCACCAATGGCGAGCAATCAACAGTTGGGTTTCGTTTAAATGACTGTGCTCACCAGCCTCTAGCTTTTCATGTATGCTTTCATCTTGCTCTAAATGCTTTCTATTGATTTTCCCGTTTAAGGTTTTTGGTAAATCTGAAATTTCTAGTTTCTTGATGTAGGTTGGTATCATGTATTTCGGAATTACTTTTGACAGATATTCTCTTAATTCTGAGGTGTATATGAACGTAGGCGCTACATAAGCGGCAATTGACATCTCGTTCGTTCTGGTGCATGTGTGGACGACGACGATCGCCATTTCTACCCTCGGATGCTGTATAATGACCTGCTCTATCTCGCTGAGGTCGATACGGTGTCCCCGAATCTTCACTTGGTCATCCAATCTTCCAACGTAGGTTATGTTCCCATCTTGGTCTTGGAACGCTTGGTCCCCAGTTTTGTAAAGTAGGGATCTCTCCTTCGTCAATGGGTTTTGCACGAAGCGGTCGTTAGTGAATTGAGAAGCGTGCCCAATGTAACCGTGTGCAAGACCCTTTCCACCGATATAGATTTCGCCAATGACGTCAGGCGGAACAGCGTTCATGAAGTCGTCAAACAAGTACACATTGACGCCTTCGATGGCTTTACCGATGGGAAGATCCCGGTTCACGTCTTCGTATATCGTTCCTGTCTGATACTCGAAACAAGTTGCGCATACTGTTGCCTCTGTTGGACCATACGCGTTGAAGAATCGAACATTCTCTGCCGACGTCCATTTCACAGCCGTGTTCAGAGTGCATGCTTCACCAGCCGTAACCACTTTTCTTAGATTCGGTAGTTCTGCGGGTGAATAAATGTTTAACGCAGAAGGAGGAAACGTTATCACCGACACTTTCATTTTGTTCATAGCAGTCAGAAAATTGCTGCCAAGCCTTTCAGTGGAACCAAGAACAGCTAATGACGCACCCGAAAGGAGTGATATAAAGATTTCGGATACGGTTGCATCAAAGCCGATTGAGGCAAACTGAGCGATGACATCTCCTGGTCCAATATCCCAACACATGATCTGAGCCCGTGCAAGGTTAACAACGCTCGACTCTTTGACTTTGACACCTTTCGGTCGTCCAGTTGATCCGGATGTATACATCAAATAAATGAAGTCTGCATCACTGTCGTCTGTACGGTTGCCATCTTGGTTGTTGACATCGTTATCTTTAATATCAATATCGTGTGTAGTTCCATTTAATTTGTCACCAAACTCTACCAGCACAAGTTCATCATCTGCTATTGTATGCCTAAGAACGGTATGCATGCGAGATGTTAGTCCATTTAAGTCACATGTTTCGAATTTGTCTTTTGACATTATCATTCTTTTCACGTGTGCATCCTTTAGCGTGAAGATGAGTCTGTTTACTGGCAAGTCGACGGGTAACGGTAAAAATGCCGACTGTCGGGAAGTGAGCGCCAGAAGTGAGACTATGTAGGCGATTGCATTTGGTAAGTGAAGCGCAACGACCGGTTTGTGTCCATTTTTGGGAGGTAATACCCCTGAAAGCAACGTGCTGAACGTGTTAACCTCATCTGAAAGTTTGTTGTATGTCATCACGTGATTGGTTGTCTTTAATGCGATACTGAGTGGTGTTAGCCAACACTGTCTCTGAACCAAGTCTGTTATACTCTCTTCTACTTTAATTTCTTTCAAAATCGTGGATGCTGGAGGCTGGTAGAACCGATTCATTTCGTTTTTGGACACCATCGAAATGCATCTAAGCTTCGTTGAGTTTGTGCACTTATTAACCGCATTCAGGAAAGTCGGAAAATGTTTCAATGCGTCAATAACGTGGCTGAAATCCTGCGCTGGACGCTCGTGGTAAAGAATCTCTATTTCGCGGTCTTCATTCGTAAAAAGCAGCAGCATGTTGCAGTCACACAATACTGACTTTATGACGTCATTGGAGCGCGTTTGTTCTGTTTTCCTGCCGATTACAAAGTTGTGTCGGGGTGATCCACGCAGCTCTGGATATCTATGAAACATGTCGACAAGAAATGTTCCTGCGTCATTGTACTTCTGTAATGTGTTTTTGCAATCGTCTAATACGTTCGTGATGTCGCAGTTGTGCTCGACAGGGAAAGTTCCGGGTGTGACGTTCGCGTAAAGGTCTCTGCATTCCCGTGGTATACAGTTCTTGTCTACCATCAAACCTACGTGCACCGTTGAAGAACATGTAATGCGCGCCAAGAACGCAACAAAG
Organism: Cyrtodaria siliqua; assembly: GCA_037043455.1. Classification (NCBI taxonomy): domain Eukaryota; kingdom Metazoa; phylum Mollusca; class Bivalvia; order Adapedonta; family Hiatellidae; genus Cyrtodaria; species Cyrtodaria siliqua. Next base: position 199,866 of record JAWPHD010002704.1, read on the forward strand.
CATGCCTGTAGGACATTATTGTCGGAATCAATTTTCTGGTCTAGTTTCAGTTCAGGAAGATATAGTGATACGGATTTAATGTTTATCTCAGTGGTTACATCGATGATGTTGGCAACTACGTTCATTTTCTGTCGGTAAAACAGTGTTGGTTCATAGTTCACCGTTTTACCTCTCCAGAACGACTCCTTCTTTCTGAATGTCACGAGTTCATCTACATCTGTTTCAAAGTTATTTTCAAGTTTCTCACCGACTGTTAGTCCGTGTGTGCGAAGGGATCCCTTGCGTATCGGAGGACCGTGCAATTGTGTAACTGATAGTTCAACAGGTGTGGTATTCGTTGCAACAATGAACGTATCACCGACTGTGTCAAGAATGGTTCCGGCTTCTGAAACTCTATTTCGATTCGTTTGCGTAAATTCTTCAGACTTTGAAACTTTTGTAACAATAAAGAATTCTCCCGTTGATGTTTTTATTTTTGGACTGCCCAACGCGTTTTCATGATTTCCAAATTCAAGTCCTCGAGCGAGATTGTATATTTCGTCCGCGTTTTCATTAAATTTCAGCACTCCGGCATTTGGCGGAATGGCGTAAAGTCCAAAGTAAGTTCGTCTCACGCTTGGTTGCTTCCTCGGGTTGAGATTATCCTTTGCAATATCATTCAAGAGTCTTTTAAAAGCACATTTTGCTGCTTCAACACATTTCAGGTTCAATGTCAGAGCAGAGTCATCATCGAAAATGTCAACCCTTTCACTCTGAAGAATGTCACCCGTGTCTATTCCAACTTCTACTATGTGCCAGCTGATTCCATGGTAACGTTCTCCATGTATGATTGCCCAACTGGTCGCGTGTACGCCCGCGTATGCTGGAAGCAGACTATCATGATAGTTGATTGTGAGTTTGCGCGGTATTTTCAAAACATCTTCTTTTAAAATACGCGGGTTTAAAATACTGAATAGAAAGTCAATGTTACTTTCTCTAAGGATTTCAACCAGATTTGCGTTTCGTTTATAGCTTGTTATCGCTTGATCGTCGCAGAAGGTCTCCACACTTTCGGTGTTTGAAAATACTGTTTTGATGTCAATGCCTTGATCTAGCAGGTCTTTCATGCAACAAAGGAGTAGATTCCCTTCGCCGATGATGGCACACGTTATACTAGGTTGCATTCTGATGACGTCGATTGCTAAAAAAAAGAGAAAAGTATTAGATATTTGATTAAATTGTCTTTGTATATAGACAGTAGATACCAAACACTACTGTTTGCAATATAAATACTTGTTTCTTTGACGATATCAGTGGCAGGTCACATTAAATTTGACTTCAAGAAAGTGTAATTCAAGGACATCTGAACCAATTCAGCTTAAAGATGCACACGGAATACAATTACAGATGGAGGGCGCACACTAATTACAGATGAAGGACGCACACACGGGCCGCAACTACAGATGAAGGACGCACACACGGACTTCAATTACAGATAAGGACGCACACACGGACTACAATTACAGATGGAGGGCGCACACTAATTACATATGAAGGACGCACACACGGGCTGCTATTACAGATGAAGGACGCACATATGGGCTTCAATTGCAGATAAGAACGCTCACACGGACTACAATTACAGATGGAGGACGCACACTAATTACAATTGAAGGACACACACATGGGCTGCAATTACAGATGGAGGGCGCACACACGGACTACACTTACAGATGCTGGACGCACACATTGGATTCAATCACAGATGGAGCATCTACACACGGGCTACAATTACAGATGAAGGATGCACACATGGGCTACAATTACAGATAAAGGACGCACACACGGGCTAAATTTACAGATGAAGGGCGAACACACGGGCTACTATTACAGATTGAGGACGCACACACGGACTACAATTACAGATGCAGGACGCGCACGTGGGTTTCAATTACAGATTGAGGACGCACACATAGGCTACACTTACATGTGAAGGACGCATACACGGACTATAATTACAGATGAAGAACACACATACGGACTATAAGTACAGATGGAGTATGCACACACGGACTATAAGTACAGATGTATGACGGACACACGGACTACAATTACAGATGGAGGACACATACGGACTACACTTACAGATGAAGGACACACACACGGACTATAATTACAGATGAAGGACGAACACACGGACGACACTTACAGACGAAGAGTGCACATACGGACTATAATTACGGATGGAGGTCACACACGGACTATAATTACAGATGAAGGACACACACAGACTATAATTACAGATGAAGGACACACACACGGACTACAATTACAGAGAAGGACGCAAACACAGACTACAATTGCAGATGGAGGACGCATACGGACTACACTTACAGATGGAGGACGCACTTCACATGGGCTTCAGGTACATATAGAGGACGTACAGACGGACTAAAATTACAGGTGCAGGACGCACCACACATGGGCTAAAATTGCAGTCGGAGGACGCACACACGGGATTCAATTACAGATGGAGGACGCACACATTGGCTACAATTACAGATGCAGGACGCACACATGGGCTACAATTACAGATGAAGGACGCACACAGGTAAAGTTGCAGGACGCAGACGCACACACGGGATACACTTCCAGATGAGGGCGCACACACGGACTACAATTGCAGATGAAGGACGCACACGGACTACACTTACAGATGAAAGACGCACAAACGGACTATAATTACAGATGGAGTGCGTACACACGGACTACACTTACAGACGAAGGGTGCACATACGGACTACAGTTACAGATGAAGGACTCGCACACGCACTACACTTACAGATGAAAGACGCACAAACGGACTATAATTACAGATGGAGTGCGTACACACGGACTACACTTACAGACGAAGGGTGCACATACGGACTACAGTTACAGATGGAGGGCTTACACACGGACTACACTTACAGACGAAGGGTGCACATACGGACTACATTTACAGATGAAGGACTCGCACACGGACTACACTTACAGATGAGGGACGAACATATAAACTTTAATTACATATTGAGGACACACACACATGGGCAACAAGTAGAGATGGAGGGCGCACACACGGACTACACTTACAGATGGAGGACGCACGCAGGTGCTACAATTACAGATGAAGGACGCACACATGTGCTTCAGTTAAGATAGAGGACGTACACACGGACTAAAATTACAGATGCAGGACGCATCAAACATGGGCTACAATTACATATGGAGGACGCGCACACGGGATTCAATTGCAGATGGAGGACGCACACATTGGCTACAATTACAGATGCAGGACGCAAACACGGTATACAATAACAGTTGCAGGATGCACACATGGCATTCATTTACAGATGAAGGACGCACACACGGGCTACAATTACAGATAGAGGACGCACATATGGACTACAATATTAGTTATTGGGTTTGTTACTATCGCCTCGCCCCCTATACATCTTACTGACCCCACATACTTCTGTAGGGGGTCAGTAACAAACCCAATAACTGATTTATTGCATCGAGCACTTTTTTTAAGGCAAACGGCGATATTTAACCCATTATAATGGAGCGTCAACGTCATTGAGACGTTCGCGCAGTTTGACGTCATAACGTTTAAAACCATTATTAAATTTACTTATTATGTTTGTTACTAACGATTTAAAGAACTATTTGCAAATGATTTAAACTTTGAATCAAACTTGTAGTCCATATTGTTTTAGTGACCCTCTATGAAATCTACTGACCCACTATAGAATAATAGAGGGTCACCTTGTGACCACTCTAATCCAATGAAATTCCTAGGATTTTGTGCGAGGTGCAATAATAACAGTTGGAGGACGCACACACGGACTATGATTACAGATGGAGGACAAACGCACGGACTATGATTACAGATGAAGGACGCACAAACGGACTATAATAACAGATGAAGGACGCACACACGGACTACAATTACAGATGAAGGACGCACATACGGACTACGATTACAGATGGCGGAAGCGCACACGGCCCCCTATGGTTACAAATGGAGGACGCACACACGGACTATGATTACAGATGGAGGACGCACACGCGGACTACACTTGTTGTACAACACGAACTATAATTTCAGATAGAGGACGCAAATACGGAAAACAAGTACATTTGGATTACGGCAACACGGACTACAATTACAGACGAAGGACGGACATAGGGACTACACTTACAGATGGAGTGCGCACATACGGACTACAATTACAAATGGAGGGCGCATACACGGACTATAATTACAGATGGAGAATGAACACGCGGACTACAATTACAGACAAAGGACGCACACGAGGACTACAACAGCAGATGGAGGACAAACACGCAGACTAAAATCACAGATGGAGGACGCACACACGGACTACACTTACAGATGGATGTCACACACACGGACTATAATTACAGATGGAGGACGAACACACGGACTACAATTACATATGGAGGACGCACATACGGACTACATGTACAGATTAAGTCGCACACACGGGCTACACGTACAGATGAATGATGCACACGTAGACTACGATTACAGATGAAGGGCACATACGCGGACTATAATTACAGATAAAGGGTGCACACACAGACTACAATTACAGATAAAGGATGCACCCACGGACTACACTTATAGATGAAGGACACACACGCGGATTATAATTACAGATGAAGGGCGCACACACGGACTACAATTACACATGAAGGACGCACACACGGGATACACTTACAGATGAAGGGCGCACACACGAACTACAATTGCAGATGAAGGACGCACACGGACTACACTTACAGATGAAAGACGCACAAACGGACTATAATTACAGATGGAGGGCGTACACACGGACTACACTTACAGACGAAGTGTGCACATACGGACTACAATTACATATGAAGGACTCGCACACGGACTACACTATGATTACAGATGGAGGACGCCCACACGGACTATGGTTACAGACGGAGGACGCACATACGGACTATGATTCCAGATGGAGGACGCACACACGGACTACACTTACAGATGAAGGGCGCACATACGGACTGCAATTACAAATGGAGGGCGCATTAATTACAGATGGAGAATGAACACGCGATCTACAATTACAGATGGAGGACGCACATACGGACTATATTTACCGATGAAGGGCGCACACACGGCCTACAAATACAGATAAAGGACGTACACGAGGACTACAACAGCAGATGGAGAACAAACGCGCGAACTAAAATTACAGATGGAGGACGCACACACTACACACGGACTATAATTACAGATGGAGGACGAACACACGGACTACAATTACAGATGGATGACGAACATAAAGACTACATTTACAAATGAAGCCGAATGGCGCACACATGGACTACAACTATAGATGAAGGACGCACACACGGACTACAATCACAGACGAATGACGTACACACGGACTACTATTACAGACGAATGACGCACACGTGGACTACAACTACATATGAAGGACGTACACACGGACTACAATCACAGACGAATGACGTTCACGCGGACTTCTATTACAGACGAATGACGCACACACGGACTACTATTATAGACGAATGACGCACACACGGACTACTGTTACAGACGAATGATGCATACACGGTCTACTATTACAGACGAATGACGCAAACACGGACTACTATTACAGACGAAGGATTCTCACACGGACTACTATTACAGGCAAATGACGCATGCACGGACTACCAATACAGACGTATGACACACACACGGACTACTATTACAGACGAATGACGCACACACGGACTACTATTACAGACGAATGACGCACACACGGACTACTATTATAGATGAAAGACGCACACACGGACTATAATTACAGATAGAGAACACAGATACGTACTACAATTACAGATATAGGACTACGTTTACAGATGAAGGACGCACACATGAACTATAATTACGGATAGAGAAAACACATACGGATAACAATTACATATGGAGTTCGGACGCACGGACTACAATTACAGACGATAGACGCACACACGGACTACAATTACAGATGATGAACGCACACTACAATTACATATGAAGGACACACTCACGGACAACAATTACAGATGGAGGACGCACACACGGATTACTCTTAAAAATGAAGGGCGCACATAAGGATTACATTTACAGATGAAGGGCGAACACAAGTACTACAATTCCAGATGAAGGACACACGCTACAATTACAGATGAAGGACGCACACACTGACTACAATTACGAATGAAGAACACGCGCTACAATTATGTCTGAAGGACGCACACTACAACTGCAGATGAAGAATATACACTACAATTACAGATGAATGATTCACCCACGGACAACAATTACAGAAGGAGAATACACACATGGGCTACAATAACAGATGACGGACGCAAACACGGACTACAATTACAGATGGAGGACGCACACACGGACTACATTACAGATGAAGGACAAACACTACGATTACATATGTAGGACACACACACGGACTACATTACAGATGAAGGACAAACACTACAACTACAGACGATAGACGAACACACGGACTACAATTACAGACAAAGAACACACACTGCAATTACAGACGAAAGACGCACTCACGGACTTCAATTACAGATGGAGGACGCACACACGGACTACTCTTACAAATGAATGGCGCACATATGGATTACAATTAAAGATGAAGGACGCACACACGTACTACAATTCCAGATGAAGGACACACACTACAATTATAGATGAAGGACACACACACTGACTACCATTACAGACGAATGACGCACACGCCGACTATTATTACAGACGAATGACACACACACGGACTACCATTACATACTGATGACACACACACACACGGACTACCATTACATATGGATGACATAAACACGGACTACTATTACAGATGTATGACACACACACGGATTACCATTACATAAGGATGACACACACACGGACTACCGTTACATATGAATGACACACACACAGACTACCATTACATATGGATGACACACACACGGATTACCATAACATATGGATGACGCACACACAGACTACCATTACAGATGGAGAACGCACAAATGGACTACAATTACATATGAAAGACGCACACACGGACTACTGAACTGAACTGAATGTTGTTTAACGGCTCATCAACACAGTATAGGTTATTTAGAGCCGCCCCAGAGAGAGAGGGGAAAGATACATCCGGGAACCGTGCCCTACTTTTTATTATCGAATAGATTCCTATGGTTCACGGTTTACGCCCCATCCGACTGACGAGGCTAAGGGAAAGTGTCTTGCCCAAGAAAACACCAACGAAACTCAGTGGAACCACGGAGGATTGAACCCGGGCCTCCGGTTACAAATCCGCCGCGCTACCGACTGCGCGACGCCAGCCCTATACGCTCGGACTACAAATACAGATGGAGGACGCACCCACGGACAACAATGACGCACACATGGACTACCATTACATATGGAGGACGCACACACTGGCTTCAATTAAAGACAATTCTGTTTAACATATTGTAAGTCCAATGCTCCAGTAACACACCACGGTGAATTCAAGTTTTGTAGTCAAATACTATGTGTGTAATATGTTTTTCTAAGTAAAATTAATTATTTTGAATATTTCTTTTAGGATTATTTATAATTGTATAGTTCACGATTTTATTTTCCTGAACTGGATGTATTTTTGTATTAACATTCTATAAATGCGTTCACCGTACAAAATTGCCGACAGTTCCTTTAACGTTGCGCGCATATGGAACAGAATATTCAATGAAATTGATATAATAGAAATGTCCAAATATTTTCGTATTCGTGCAAGTGAAGTCTAGAACATTTGGAGTTAACGTTGCTCAGAAGTAACTTAGTTAAATGTGAAAGCAATGAAGACAATCATACATGCGTATATATATCAGTATGCGTATATGAATCAGTATACACTTCTCAAAACTGCTAACTACACCGCTCACGTTTTGGGTTATATATATCGATGGGTTGAATGTTTTTCAATAAAATAAAAAGGAAATACCAATTCAATCATTTTTACATCATTTCATTTTATTTTTTTCATGGGCAATGCTAGAACTAAACCACAATAAGCAATTACAAACGACCCATGTAAACACTAAAGTCACACTTTTATGAACAAGAAATGAAAAGTGTGACTTTAGTGTTTACATGGGTCGTTTGTAATTGCTTATTGTGGTTTAGTTCTAGCATTGCCCATGAAAAAAATAAAATGAAATGATGTAAAAATGATTGAATTGGTATTTCCTTTTTATTTTATTGAAAAACATTCAACCCATCGATATATATAACCCAAAACGTAGCGGTGTAGTTAGCAGTTTTGAGAAGTGTACACTAATAACAGTTCGACCATTAATGAAAAGTGATCGAATTATTACTGAATCATCCAATTTAAACAAGTTAGCACCCTCTTCATTCGTTTACATATGTATCCCCGTAAATCAAACAATTCTTTTGACTATGATGTCAATACTTCATCCGTAGAAATATAAACAGTAACCAATACATACACTCAATGTAGTCTCCATTGCAGGGTTCTGAACATCTTCATCCTTTTGTGGTTTGTTGTTGTCTCTTAGGACTCCCGATACTGAATGAGAGCTGCGATGTCATGTCATAAGGTTTAGTAATGACCCCTAATCACAGTTGCATAACTTATATCTGGACAGTGCCCGTTATCTAGGGTAGGTCAATTATTGTGTGACATGTACCGTTAAGCCTTCAGTCCCTTAGTTTAAGGAGTTTAACTCTTTCTACATATTTGCTACTACTTTTGGCACCAAGTCCGTCTCTTTTTGCTTTTGCTTTTTTTTCGTTTTCTGTATTAAACAATATCACAGTAATAAAATGAGTATGTTGTGTCTTCAGATCTTTGTCCAGTGTATAAGCTGAAGAGAATATATATTTTATATGGATACTACCAAGGGCACAGTTATTCTGTAATTAAAGAAACTAATCCGCCAAATAACGGCAAAATTACACTTTAAAACTGTTTATCAAAACTTTCTATCCAGGTTTTCAGGTCATATAATAATGTATATGTGCCAATTAAAATATAGGTTTTCACGGGTTCTTAAGATACACCGTGAATATGCGTAAACGAATAAAGTTTGTAACTCTTAATTCGACGCTCCATTTTTGGTGTTTGGGCTGGCTAGTTAAAGCCGTTTATATTGCGTCTATAGATAGTAGAGCAAATTTCAGGTATTTTTTGGGACCCGAAGTATAACAAGCACTGTCATACATCAAAATGTTCGGCATATTTTTGAAGTTGTTGGGACTGCCGGCATAAATTTGAATTTTTTGGTACTAGCTCCGCAATTCAAGATGGCGTCCAATATGGCGGCTTGTTTTTAGAAAACCTAATATAAAAAATGAACAATGAATGTAGTGATTGTTTCCCCCTCAAAACTCAGTAAATGGTAATAAAAATAACTGATTATATCATAGGAAGTAAATATTTTTTTAAAAATGTTCACTTTTTATTATTTAGATCTAGCTCAAAAGGTCAAATTAGTGCAACAATTGACAATTAACTATACAAAAGTTAGTACTGGGACAACACTTTTTGGTATAACACACATTATTATACACCAAAACAATTGTAAGAAAGAGTGCTTTAAATAAATGATTTTAAATTTGACCTAAGTCTAGGACATGCAGAGATATCCAAAATTGGCGTCCAAGATGGCGCCAAATTACAAGTATTTATTACAAAATGTGAGCATGTTGAAAAAATAATAATTCAAGGTATTTTATATTTAAAAGAAATATGCTTAAATATAAAATGGCATATGTTAAAGTTTAAAATAATTTTAAAGACGTTCACCTTCCATAATTTAGGGGTCAAAATAGAGGTCAAAAGGTCAAATAAGTGGAACAATTGACAATTGACTATACAAACGTTAGTACTGTGACAAAACGTTTTGGTATAACACAAATTACTATACACCAAAACAATTGTAAGAAAGAGTGCTTTAAACAAATGATTTTTATTTGACCTAAACTGAGGACTTATAGAGATATTCAAGATGGCGTCCAAGATGGCACCAAATTACAATTATTTGTTTATTACGCAAAATGTGAGCATTTCAGAAAATAATAACTTAAGGTATTTTGTTTTAAATAAATCAAAATAACTGTGCCATAAGAAGTAAAATAAATAAATAAAAATCACCTTTCCTGACTTAGGGTCAAAAGGTCAATTTAATGCAAAAAGTGATGGTTGACTATACACAAGTTGGTATTAAGACTAATTTTTTTGTTTAACATTTATTAAATTTAAACAAATTGTTCTAGTGAGAAAAAAAGGATAAGCTTAAAAATATATTCATTATGGGAGTAAGATAACATAATTATGATAATGTGTATGCCGCTTACTCGGAGAGGACATAAGTCGGAGTTTGAACTTCCCTATGTAAAAGGAAGAACAAGGCAATATTTCGTAAGATATTTGCTGGTGATAGAAGTTTCATAAATGGCTGCCTATCTAACAGGACATAACGATGAAAACAGCTGGAGTGACATTTTGCTCCTTCTAAATTCAGTAAAAATGCGGTTTTAAAAAATGTTTTAAAAAATGTGACATACGAAACAAACCATTATACAATACAAAAAAATCGTCTTTATAGGTGTCAAAGTCTAGGTCAGTATCTCATTCAGTTAAAAAGAGAGTTTCATCATCAACAAACATGCTATTGACAGATTCGACTCCCGACACGAGGAGTTTTGGTTTTGTGTGACAGTCACTTTCTATGGCTAATGGAAGAGTGCATGATATAAATTTGATAAAGGTCGCGTTATTGGTTAATAGTCGTATTACATTTTAGCATAATGTTCTGTTCACGTGTTCTATTCTGTGTATGGACTGAAATAAGTGATTTCAGAGCAACGCAGTAATGATGTCTATTGTACGACTACTACTAAGAGACTGATATCAAAATGGCACGCAAATGTTGGATATGTTAGACAATGTTTTGATGTAACACGTGTTACCCAGCTATAATTAATAGTGCATTGTGTGCATGTTCTTTTCCTGTTTCAGTTCTTTAATATTGCATTTTCATTTACATATACATATATAGATAGTCGTTGGAATTTGATTTGTGTTAATTGTAGTTCGCAGTTATCTATGTTTAAGGTTTTATTTGAAAATATGCGGCGGTAATTAATATTAAGACTCAGTGCTCTTTACAAATAGTTTAACTCTGAACGGCCATTCTCGGAGTTTCTCACCAGGCTTATATATCAAGTGGTCAGACAAAAAGTGAAAATAATAGAAAAATATGTATACTTTAAGAACTTCAAGGTAACCACGCATTAATCAATTGACCATTCCCTGTCTGAATACAGGAAGCTGCCGAACCCCCTGGTAGCGGTTGCTGTCATATCTCTGAGAATTTCTACGGACCTAATCAATCATAATCAATTTAGTTCCGCCGAAATATACTGGTCAGTATTTAAATATATGCAAGGGTCAGCAAATAGCCTGGACAGATTTTCATTGGTCAAAGTGTCCACTTCACCATGACAACCACTTTGAGAAATAATCACATAAAATGGCATGCAGCTACCTAAAGATCACTTGCTCCCTTATACTTCAACGTGATACATTAAAAGAAAGTTGATCTACATTCTGAATTGATTGTTTTCTCAGGCCCCACAGAAGTGACCACCCCGAGTACCTAAGCCAAGCGAGTATAACCCCAAACATTAACACGGTCACACACGCCCATTGAGTTGTGATGTGAGTTGTGTATGAATTACAAATTTAAATGCCATGTTGTCATTCATATCTAGGCCCAATTAAAAAAATACTAACTTCTCATTTCCATATAAGGAAACAAAATCAAAACTCACAATTTTAAGATGACAATGTTTGAAAAATGTTACACATAGATCAACAATGTGATAAAAAAAAAAAATGGCAGCACTAGTGAAAATGCCATTTTTTACAAAATGAAATGAGACAATTCTCATTTCATTTTGTAAAAAATGCCATTTTCACTAGTGCCATTTTTGGTTTTTATCACATTGTTGATCTATGTGTAACATTTTTCAAATATTGTCGTCTCATTTCATTTTGTAAAAAATGGCACTAGTGAAAATGAAATTCTCATTTCATTTTGTAAAAAATGGCATTTTCACTTGTGCCATTTTTGGTTTGTATCACATTGTTGATCTATGTGTAACATTTTTCAAAAACTGCCATCTCATTTCATTTTGTAAAGAATGGCACTTTTTTGTTTTTTATCACATTGTTGATCTATGTGCAACATTTTTCAAATATTGTCATCTCATTTCATTTTGTACATTGTTGATCTATGTGTAACATTTTTCAAATATTGTCATCTCATTTCATTTTGTAAAAAATGGCACTAAATGAAATGAGAATTATTTACTAGTCGCTATTATGCGACTACTCCAGGCCGACACTTCCTGTGATGCAATGGGTGTGCTACGCTGTTATCCCAGTTGTCAGCATTACTCCGCACAATTGTACCCCCGTTGTTTCTGTCTGCTTCTTATAATGTTCGTTTGCATTTTTAATGCATCGCGCTATGAACTTACCTTATACCACAATAGCCTAAATACACACTATGCATCGTGTAATACCCGAGGATATACACAGCATATGTTAGTTATTGTGGTATAAATACAATAGAGCATGGGGCTTGCACGTGTACGGACGATAACGCTCGTGCATTATCTCCCCGTACACGTGCAAGACTCATGCTCTATCCTATACTTATAGCATGTATTCATTGATACTTGATATACTTAGATGGTATGCACATTGTTTCGAACAACTTTTGTCCACATAAGCTGCCTTGATTTGTAGATAAACACGTGTATACTTATCACAAATCTTTCATTTGACATTTTATTCAATCTACGACAGTCTTCAATCTTTTGGTTTACTTCACATCTTGTCAAAACCATTTCTTTTGTTTTTTCTGGCTATTTTTCAGCTCCCAAGAATTCTTTATTAAAGCTACTATAGCTGTGTATATTAAAGCTACTATAGCTGTGTATATTAAAGCTACTATAGCTGTGTATATTAAAGCTACTATAGCTGTGTATATTAAAGCTACTATAGCTGTGTATATTAAAGCTACTATAGCTGTGTATATTAAAGCTACTATAGCTGTGTATATTAAAGCTACTATAGCTGTGTATATTAAAGCTACTATAGCTGTGTATAAGGCAAGCGGGCGTGTACCTAAAGCAAATGGGAGCATTCAAACTACCGAACATGGCTGCAAACTCGTATGTAAGCCAGTTATATAGCGAAACTTTTCATTTCCATGTGATTTCTTTCCTGCGATCGACAAAGAAACATCAAATATGTGATCTCTTTCCACAACATAATTGAAAGTAACCACATTATAATGGAAAGTAACCTAATTATAATTGAAAGTAACCACATTATAACGGAAAGTGACCACATTATAATGAAAGGTGACCACATTATAACGAAAAGTGACCACATTATAACGAAAAGTGACCACATTATAATGGAAAGTGATCACATCATAATGGACATCAAAGTTGTATTTTGCGTTCCTAACGTTTTACCCACTATCCAAACCCATCCCTACTCGGTTATACTGAAGCAGTTTGCGTAGGGATGCGGTGTATTTCGTTTTGATAGCACATGACATGTTATTGTCAGTGTCCACGAAGGAGACACATTATCGACATGGTCAAGGCAACCATAAAGGTTATTTACCGTTCATGATGCGAACGGAGATAACAGACTGTTATCTTGCGACGTTCAAATAGGTGAAACAGAACATAGGCGGAACCAATTGGATGGTGGGGGTATGGGTGGAGGGTGGGGTGGGCAGAGGGAGGTGGTGCAGGTGGGGGAGGGCGGGGAGAGAGAGGGTTACAGAAATTATTACGCGGTACAAACGTATTTTCTTCATTTAAGCATGTGTTTCCTATTTAATTTTTGTATGTACAAAACATATAATGTATGCATGTTCATAACTTTTCATGTTTAGGATCGGGATTTAAAAGCAACCGGGCTTGTCTGTGCAAGGACTGAACCAGAAACCTGGCACAATATAATGATATCGTTTATTCAGAATTTCCAATAGGCCATGATACCTGTGAGGATACAACATGATATACATAATTACAATTGATACAACAAATGGTGCAGTGATTACATGTAAAATGTGTACAAATAAATACAACACACGCACGCAAGCACGCACACACACACACACACACACACACACACGTACTCAAGTACAATTATTATTATTTTTGTCATGTCAGTGTCATATAATCAGAACAATAGTTATCGTAGTATTTGTGTGGAGAAGGTGACATATATGTCAATCATAATTTAGTATATATGGGCTAGCCTCCTTTGAAAATTAGACGCAGATACAGGATGAGTGTATAGTCCGTTGATTATCTGTGTTGTAATATTGTATTTCTGTGCAGATGTGTACTTTAGCACGTCGTGCTACAAAGGTGAATAAGTAATCAATGTGTAAGGCATGTCAAGGATTCGCCCACCTTGATTAAAAATGTTTGGTAGCACAAATTGGGAAGAAAAAAACGGTCATGGCGTGTTTACGTCTCCGTGACAACTCTTTTTTTGAATATTATTTTAACACCCGTGACTTGGTCTGTTATTATGTTAAACTTTGTTCCCAGTTCCTACCCAGAAATAATGCTATTTTCTCTCGGCAGCTATTTTACGCTTGCGTAAAACCTTGCTTGTGTCAATATATACAGGCGTACGTAAATCCGTGATGTTCTGCTAAAACAGGACATCATCTAAACCAACTATATGTACTATAGTACATGCAAACTATATGTACTATAGTACATGTAACATATTATATTTATCCTTGGCCATATGTACACACCTGAATAACCCGTGAATTTAATTGTGTTGCTCCCTAGTTATGGTAGCCTAATAAATTGGCTCCTATGCAGTTTTTTTTTTTTTATTCCGACGTTCTATGTAACTGCATATACGCCTAATTTCCTTTGCAAAAAAAACGACTGGAAAAAACGCTCGAACACCCATGTGACTTTCGAACGAAATTGAGCAGCTTATCAGACTCCTGTGCGTAAACCATGATGATAATCTAACAAAATAATAAGTTATTTACCATTTACTTTCGGTTTTATTTTTTTCCGAAGCATATTTTACATAATATATCGTTTTTTCGTAGATCGCTATACATGTGTATTGACAATATATTGACAAGTGCGCGTTTCTCCCAACGTTACATGCGCATGCGCATAAGTACACATTTACCACTGTGGACAACGTGTCACGAAACTACGTTGTGTATAATGTACCTAGTATACAGTTTTCAAGTCTTAGGTTAACCAGGGAGTACGTCATATAACGTACTCCCTGGGTTAACAAACGGTAATGGGCGAAGGGTGCCGGGATATTTATTATAAGTAACCCCTTCAGACATTCTAGATCTCCTAAAAGAAAAATTAAAAAATCTCGCTTGTTTTATAGCCTGATCTGGGGGGAAAAGCACCTAACCATAGACCTACTGTATGTCCATGACCTAACTTAAGCTTGTTTATTTTGTTTTGTTATGTTCATTTCATTTAGTGTGTAGGGGGTGGGGTGAGTTTACGGGTGGATTCAGGGGGCGACCCACTAAAAAATCTGTAAAATATGGAAATTTATATTAAACAAGAGCTGTAGGAGAACAGCGCAGCTCGATTATTCAGAGAATAATAAATGGTATAGCCAGTATATACCATCAGAAAACAAGGCTAAAACAATGTGATGGTGGGTTGGGGGTGGGGGCGGAGGTGGGGTGGGTATAGAAACTCTGGCCGATATAAAAATTATTGTTAGAATCTCATAAAAATTATAGTAAAATTTGCGGCAGGGTGACATTTTATTTATTTTTATCAGTTTTAATACAAAGTTGCTGTCATTTAAAAAAAAATTGTGGCCGAAAGGCAACTCGGGAAGGGAGGGGATATCTGGCGATTTTTTTATTGTGGCCTCATTTCAGGTGTTTTTTTTATTGATATTTCCTCTGTGTATCTGAATTTAATCTAAATTGCTTTATATGTAAATGATTGCGTTCAAATTAAAATTTTAATATCCAATAATGGAAGTTAAAATGAAAACAATTTCCCGCCCCCTGTCCTCCTTGTGAGGGGAGCCCAGGGTGGGTGTGCAGGACGGGGACGCATAATTGATATAGTTGTATATTTGATAAAACAAAACAACACAGACATATGTAAAAAAAACAAAAAAACATTCGGGTGGTGGTATGATGGTTGTGGGGCGAAACATATTGATAAACTGATAAAACAAAACAACACAGATATATGCAAAAACAAACAAAAAACAACAGCATTCGGGTGGTAGTGATGATGGTGTGTTGGGATGGTTGGGTGTGGGGGGTGTGGGGGTAACAAAAATTGACCAAAACAACACAGAAATATGTAAAAAAAATCCAGTGTGGGTGGAGGTGGGGGGGGGGGGTGCGTAATGGGGTGGGGGTGGGGGTGGGCAACATAGCTTTATGTGTAAGATTTGACCAAAACAACACAGAAATATGTAAAATATATATATAGATCGAGTTTCAAGTGGGGCAGGCGGGGAGTGGGGGAGGGTGGTGGCAGGGCCACGTAAGAATTGACCAAAACGAGACAGAAATATGTAAAAAAAAAAAGATAAAAGTTTCGAGTGGAAATATAACATTTTTAAAAGAGCCTTAACTCCGCCGTTACTGGTCCGATCTGGTTGGTTTTCGAACTTGGCCAGTAGAGATAATAAAATTTACCAAAGCAATACAGAAATATAAAAAAATTATATAGTTTAGAGTCTGGGGTGTGTGGGGGTGGAGGCGGGGTGGTAGGGGGTGCGGGGGCATAGCAATATGTGTAAGAATTGACCAAAACAACAAAGAAATATGAAGAAAAAAATAGAGATTGAGTCGGTGGGGCGGGGGGAGGAGGGTGGTGGGGACGGGGCAACATAGCTATATGTGTAAGAATTGACCAAAACAAGAGAAATATGTAAAAAAAAAAAAAAATGTGGGAGGGGGAGAGGGGTGTGTGGCGGGGCGGGGAGGAGGGAGCCCATGCCCAAATATGGGTGAAGTACAAATAAGATGCATAATGATTATAACTATATATACACCAGCTTACATGCAAACCTAGATCTGCCTTTATTGCACATTTTATGGGCCGTCACAATTTGGATTCCATGGGAGCCCAGAATTTGCGGAAGACAACATTACTTCAGCAACCCTTTACAACATACTATAAGGAAACCAATTCCCAAATTTAGTTGAGCTAGGATGGGACATTGTGCTTTATAAAAAGAAATCGTTGTGTGTTTGGTGGACCTGAACATGGTGATTTTGTTTACGAAAACAATAACTGTCACTAGTATTCAAATCCCCAATCCACGCCCCAACCCCCACCCCACAGGGTTTATGGGATGACGAGTTGTCCGTTGTCAGTTGTCCGTCGCCCGTCGTCGTCCGCTAACGTTTGACTTGTGAACACTCTTGCAACTTCATTATTATTATTCGGATCTTTACCAAACTGCTAATTTTCAAATATTTTATATTCTCTTTATTACGATTTAAGAATGAGGAAGAGTCTTGTAGAATAATAAACGACTAAAACAAGTAATTTTAACAATACTATAAATATAACTAAAATATTACTTTTAAATCGACATGAAATATGTGTAGTTTAAACACACTACACAATGTTTTACGATTGTAGCAATAAACGGTTCTATTCTATTCTATCGACGGTGCATGGTAGGTTGCGTATGGTGAAGTAATATGCGCAAGGAACTCTGGGTAAGAATTTCAAACAAGATGGCGGTACCCTTCGATAATTCGGAAATGTGTCAATATATTCGTGATAAATTTGAATAATCTGATATATTTCATCGTGGCAGGTAAATTTTGAAACACCAATCGACTCAAAAAAAAATCTTCTTTCAACCTGTGCATATATAATATACAAACAATGCTGTTTAAAAGCGTGAAACCTTTCCAACAGATTCCGTTGGGAAAGTCCAGTCGTAAAATGTGCAATAATCAATACACGTTGATGCTCGCCAATACGAAAAATTTCAAAAGAGCATTAAACGTGTATTTTAACACACTATAGTTATGCAGTGAAGTCTTATTACTTCACTGAGTTATGGAAGCTCGTGCCTTCGCAAGTGCATTTTAAAAGAAAACTGTACACTGCTACCAATGGAATCTGTACACTGCTACCAATGAACAATAATGCGGAGGAATGCTTAATATTTGCTCAGTGGTGCGTTGTTTTAGAAATTGTTCAAGAAGTAGTCAAATGGCACACACAATATCAGCATATGCATTTGTAAAGCGTTGTTTTTTTCTTCATTAAAAACAACACGTTTTTCTTCAAAGGTCCGCGTTTGTGAACATATACACCCGGCATTTTCTTCAAATTTGGAAACATATTACATACGTTTAGATTACAATCAGTCAGACAGACAGTACTTTGGCAACAACATATGACACGATCTCATCCCATGTTTATCAATGACGGTCACCTTTCTGTACTTAGACGAGGCATTAATACGCACACACGAGTTTATTTGTCAACACTGGTCACCTTTATGTACTTAAATGTGAATTGTCGGACGACAGCCCGCTTGACTTTCGAGGCCTTGTTAAGTTATTGGGAAGCTAAGTTGAAAACGTGGTCACTTGAGATGCTGAAATATGATGGGGGCGTGGGGAGGGTGTCATTTGATTGCAAAATCGAATTATGGGATGTTGAGATATGATGATGTGGGGTGGTGGGGGCGTGGGGGAATGGGGGGAGCGGGGTGAGGAGTGGGGGAACTGAGTTGAAAAAAAAAGATGTAATTCTATTTTCATAACAGAATGTTGTCTTATCTTTACGAGTTCCTTCTGTGTCAGTGAATACATGTGTCAAGTTTCATTGAATTCCGTCAAAGGGTTTCAGAGATATGACGGGAATTGAATATTTACAAGAATTATGTATTACAATGCGTATATACAACCAATTTTGGATTATGGTGACACTATTTGCGGAAATTGCTCTAGCAATAATATTAATAGAATCTAAAAAATCCAAAAAGAGAGCTGCTCGGATCATCCTTAATAAGCCATATGATGCATCTTCAAAACCCTTATTTAAAGTTAAATGTCCATGATCGAATACAATATCATAAAGCAGTACTGGGCCCCGTTTTATGAAACAACTTACGACTATGCTGATCGTAAATCAATATCTTATATGCTTTACTATCAATTACATTTTTCAAATAAACTTGATTTCATTTCATTTTCTTATATATGAGATATTTCTGCACTAGGTGCACACATAAATGTCTGCATTGAATGCTTAGGTGAAAAAAGTGAACGATTTTAAAACGTAAGACTTATCATAATATGTTTAATAAAACAGGACCCTGGGTTTACAAATGCGTCAATAATCTTACTTCAGACTATCTTACATCTTTGTTTCAAAAGGTTCATTCCTCTTATAAATTAAGGACTTGTTCAAATGGTGATCTAATTGTCCCAAAACATAGGCTAAGTATATACAAACAAAGTATTCGTTATTCTGGTGCTGTCATCTCCAATGCGACAAGCCAAACATATCAAAGAATTCAAAAATAAATAGTATTCTTATCTTTTAGGTAATACTAGTTAATTTTAATTTGCTTGCATTTGGTTAAGTACTTTAAAATAACTTATGCGTATATAAAGATTTATATATAGGTATGGCATGTATCGTTTATCTAAATTGTTTCTATTATATCATTTATATTTAATCAATCTTACAAATATTTATTGACAAAACGCATATACTTTATGTAAAAATATGAATATGTTTAATAACGTTAACTATATATTCATTCAATAAAATACATACATATGGTGTAAAGAAATACATGCGTTCAATAACGTTAAACATATTCATTCAATAATATGAGATAAAATTGGCATGGTGTAAAAGCCGGAGTGAAGTCGTGGAGTGGAGTCGTAGAGTGGAGTCGTAGAGTGGAGTTATTGAGTGGAGTTTTGGAGTGGAGTCGTGGAATGTGTTTTGGAGTGGAGTCGTGGGATGAAGTCAATTTTTGGAGTCATTATCAAATAGAAAACAAATTAAATAGGAATACTCTCTCTCTCTCTCTCTCTCTCTCTCTCTCTCTCTCTCTCTCTCCGGGATCTCTCTCTTGCGCGTCCTCACAACATTTCACCCCCTACATGTCCCAATTTTATTTAAACGGGGACAGAAAATGTATCCTCACATGACAGGATTTTGACTTATATGTGTCCTCACATATCTCTCTGTGTCCCTGTCTCTGTCTGTCTGTCTGTCTGTCTCTGTCTCTCTCTCTTTCTCTCTCTCTCTCTCTCAAAAATTGCTGAGTTATAGTCCTTTCGGGATTGATAATGATAAATATTGCCCGGACTACTGCTCATAAACCACACAACAGATATTGACGAAACTTGGTAGGAAGTATCAGTATGAAAGTAGATATAAAGTCTTGTTGTAGAGTTTTGAATCGTTCCTGTCCATTGACTTTTTGTATGTCAGAGTAATGTCTCTTTAATGATTTATAATTATTAAATCTTGTCCAAATTGAAATATATTAAATAACCGCACCAACAGCTAATGTCATATGGCGACTTTCCAGCGTCCATTGTTGGAGGAAGACCCCATGTTCGTGTTCGTGCACGGGCGGGCACGTAGGTATAACCCCCATTAAAGAAGGTAAACATATGTCAGATGAGAGAGAGAGAGAGAGAGTGGGGGTGGGGTGGGGGGGGGGGGGGGTTGGGGGAGAGGGAGAGAGGTTTTTATTCTATTTTCAAGTTCGTCTATTCATTTTATTTCAGAACCAAACGCAATAGGAAGCCAAAGTGATCTTTATGGCTACACAAACCCAACCAAAAAGCAAGCAACAACAAAACAAAGTTTTCAGCCATTTCATTTTTTATTGGGACGTAGGTATTTTGAAGGGGCATAACTATAAACAAGAGGCCCAGGGGGCCTGTATCGCTCTACTTGCAATATGGTGTCCATGGTGGGGTGGGGTGGGATGTGTGTGTGTGTGTGTGTGTGTGTGTGTGTGTGTGGGGGAGAGGGGTGGGGGGTGTGGATAGAAGGATTATTTTTCAGATATGGCAGTATCAAACTAGTTTTTTTATAAAGTGTCTTATATAGGGGGAGGGATGTATTTGGCTCAAGTTTGAATAGCTTTTAAAACAAATCAAACTTTCGTTAATAAAAACACATAAAACCAGTTTGACATGTGACCCCAGGGTCACCATTCGAACAAACTTGTTAGAGGACCATAAGCTGAGTGTAAATACAAAATAATAAACGGTTGGCTCTTGTAGTTTTATAGAAGAAGCTTTTTTTTAGTTTTCCCCTATATCAGTCGACGTAAAACAGTGACCCCTGGGGCAAGGCCAAATTTGACCCAAGGGTCACCATTTGAACAAAGGATTGTTTTTCAGATATGGCAGTATCAAACTAGTTTTTTTATAAAGTGTCTTATATAGGGGAAGGGATGTATTTGGCTCAAGTTTGAATAGCTTTTATAACAAATAAAACTTTCGTTAATAAAAAAACACATAAAACCAAGTTTGACATGGTCACCATTCGAACAAACTTGCAATTGGTAGAGGACCATAAGGTGAGTGTAAATACAAACTATTAAACGGTTGGCTCTTGCAGTTTTAGAAAAGAAGATTTTTTTGTTTTCCCTATATAAAAAACAATGACCCCTGGGGCAAGGCCAAATTTGACCCCAGGGTCACCATTTGAACAAACTTGGTAGAGGGCAATAAGCTGATGGTAAATACAAAATATTAAACCATTGGCTCTTATGGTTTCAGAGAAGAAGATTTTTGATTTTTTTCCCTATATAAGTCTGTGTAAACTGTGACCCCTGGGGCGGGGCAAAATGTGACACCAGGGTCACCTTTGAACAAAATTGGCTGATAATATATAAAAAACATTAAAGCTTTATCTCTTGTAGTTTCAGAGAAGTCGATTTTTGGAGTTCTTCCCTATAACTCTACGTAAAACTGATCCAACAAGGGCCCCTAAGCTGCCAATTAAAGAAAAATTAACGTAGGTTTCTTATGAGAACCCCCCCCCCCCCACCACACCCTCCCCCCACACCCAAAAATAAATAAATAATTAATAAATAAATAAAGAAATAAAGAAAAATATAAAAATAAAAATTAAAAAATAAACCAATATATTTTTACCCATGAACCTATGTTTTTTATGAAAAAAGAAAGAAAGAAAAAAGCCTCCAGTGAGATTTGAACCCACGGCCCTGGGGTTTCCAGTGTACATTACCAAAAATTGAAAAAGGACCATAACTACGGTGTTACTGGTTCGACCTGGCTGATTTTCAAACTCTTCTGAGCTTTCATTGATATCAACAATCTGGCCAAGTTTGGGAAAGATCGAATACAAAATGAAGGCACTAGATCAATTTTCAATAATTCAAGGACACATAATTCTGGTGTTCCTACTCCAATATAGGTGTTTTTCGAACTAGTTCAAGCTTTCATCGATATTAACAATATGTTAAAGTTTGGTAAAGATCGGATGAAAAATAAGGGCACTGTCGTCTTAAAGAGGCAAAATACAGTATTTTAACTAAATCAAAGGCCATAACTCCGGTGGTACAGGTCCAATATGTGGTTTTCGAACTTGTCCGAGTTTTCATCAATATTAACTATCTGTGCAAGTTTGGTAAAGATCAAATAATAAATGAACGTGCTAGAGTGTTCACGAGGCAAACAACTGCATTTTTCAGAAAAAAACAAGGGCCATAACTCCGGTGTTACTAATCCGATTAGGCTGGTTTTCAAACTTTTCCGAGCTTTCATTGATATTAACCATCTGCGCAAGTTTGATAAATATCAAATAATAAATGAAGGTGCTAGAGTGTTCACAAGGATTAATATGGCATTTTTCAGCAAAACAAGGGCCATAACTCTGGTGTTACTGACCCAATTTATCTGGTTTCAGAACTTGTCCAAGCTTTCATTGGTATTAACCATCTTTGCAAGTTTTGTAAAGATCAAATAATAAATGAAGGTGCTAGAGTGTTCACAAGGCATAAAACTACATTTTTCAGAAAATACAAGGGCCATAATTCCGGTGTTACTCATCCGATTGGGAGTTTTTCGAACTTGTCCGAGCTTTTATTGATATTAACAACCTGTACTACAGTGTTCACAAGGCTTAATATGGCTTTTTCAGCAAAACAAGGGCCATTACTCCGGTGAAATTAATCCGATCTAATTGGTTTTCGAACGTGTACGAGCTTTTATTGATATAAAGACACTGGCAAAGTTTCGTAAAGATCCGAATAATAATGAAGGCCCTAGACTGTTCACAAGGTAAACGTTATCGGACGACGGGCGGACGAAGGACAACTCGTTATCCCATAAAAATGGCAAAAAACGTTGTTATGGGTTTATTTTGGCAGGTTTTATGGGGGCGCGCACCGGCTCCGTCCCCACTCCCCCTCCCCTGGATCAGCACTTGTTTAAATTCATAAAAAAAAAAGCAACTTATAATCATTTATAACGAAAGGTTATAGGAAACTGTCATGTGTTCGTAAATACTGAACGGTCTTTGATTTATGTATACACATGCCTCAGGTACCTGCACATTACAGCACCCAAAACAAAGCCCAAACTGACCAAAACTATCTATCAGGTAATTTGGAAGTTTTGTTTGCGGTAATCTCAGATGTGCTGGAATAACACTTTGTCATTAGCGGCGGAGGAAATGGCTCGCTTAGTAGAGGTATGCATGACCAACATTCTTTCAAAATTCACAAAGAAATTCAAGAAGAAATGATAAAATGATCGCATGTGGATGTAAACCGGGCATATTGGAGCACGTTAAAAATCCATATGAATCTGTTATGTTCGCAAGTATTCGGAGAGGGTATGGGCGGGGTAAGCAAGTAATCAATTAGTTGCCCGACCACCCAACAACTCATCCTCCCAACACCCACCCAACCCTTATCTGAAAAGTTCATACGCCAACACTGTTTTATAGTATCATGACAGATTGTTAACAGCTCAGTACTGGTAGTCATTTAAAGCTGAAGATGGGCATAAACATTTATAAAAGCTGATGATAAAAATCAAAGAACGAGTGCTAGTCTGCATATACTATACAATGGTTAATTTATTTACGACAGAAAAGAAGTTTTAACTTCAACCCGAAGTTTATAAATGTATCGGTGAAGAAGCGTGTAGACATTACGTTAAAAAAATGCCTAACAACGATGCGGTGTCCGATTGTAAAGGATGCGACACTCTAAAAAACGCACAAAAAACACACAACGCAAGTAGTATGTGACTTCGAGTATATATACAAGGCGTGAACTTTCTTAAAACGTATTTATGTCAATCTTCTGATAGAAAACAAATGGATTTTCTCTCCACTCTCAAAATTTCCTGACATTTACGATACTTTTTTTAACGAGCATCCTGTTATTTATCATTCATTTGGTAAACGTAAATCAGCAAATTAACAATAACATATCTGTGGGTTTCGTGAGACAACTTAAGTTGGAAAAAGAATATTATTAGACCAGGCAAATCCAATAAAAAAGAAAAGGCCTACCTCACGAATTTTGTCGAAAAACCACCACGATGTTGATTCGGCCAGGATAAAATCAACGCATCAAGCGCCGCAAGGATACGGTCACCCTTGTCGCCGTGGGCTTGCGATCATTAATAAAGAAACTGTCGATAGTGGTTTTCAAACTTGTCGGAGCATTCTATAAAGACCCTGACAAAGGTTGGTAAGATCAAATTCAAAATAAGGGTGCAATAGAGTTAACAATGCCGAATATAGCATTTTTCATTAAAACAAGGGCCATAATTGTTGTTCAAAATCCGATTTTGGTGGCTTACGAACTTACCTGAGCTTTCAATGATATAAAGGCCCTAACAGTTCGGTAACAGTTAACATCAAATGTAAGATGATTTCAAGTGCTAGCTAATGTTAACAACAAAAA
This sequence comes from Cyrtodaria siliqua, assembly GCA_037043455.1. Lineage (NCBI taxonomy): Eukaryota > Metazoa > Mollusca > Bivalvia > Adapedonta > Hiatellidae > Cyrtodaria > Cyrtodaria siliqua. Next base: position 225,011 of record JAWPHD010002704.1, read on the forward strand.
GTTGACAGACGGATGACAATAACGTACAACAGGCAATACTCCGAGCACATTAAAGAACCATAGAGGGCGGGTTCCCGGATTCCTGAGTATCCTACCCCTCCTTACGGGGGCGGCTTTAACCTATAATGTTTTGTTGAAACGTTAAACAAACCTTCACATTCACATACTTTCCTGTATACTCTTTGTCATGAACAAGTCGACATTTGTTTCTGTATTAGATAAACGTAACTGTATCAAACCGAAGTCCAAACTTGACACATCCTTTCATCGTCTTGTATCATTACTACAAGAAACTAATAATAATAAAAAAAAAGGCAAAACATCTGGTAAAGTTTAGTAAAGATCAGATGAAAAATGAAAGCCCTGTCGTATTAACGAGGCAAAATATAGCATTTTTAACTAAATCAAGGGCCATAACTCCTAACTCCGCTGTTATTGGTCCGCTCTGCCTTGTTTTCGAACTTGTGCGAGCTTTCATTGATATTAACAATCTGGTAAAGTTAGGTAAATATCGGATGGAAAATGACGGCCTTTGGCCAGTAGAGCTAAAAATCATCAACTCCAAAAAGGTCATAGATGAAATCCAGGCATCCAAAAAAAAGATGCACTAACGAAGACACAACTATGTCAAAATATTGGAATTTGTGCGTTGAAGGACAAATTACTGTTATTCAAGTGGAATATAAAATAAATTTAGTGTATAAATTCTGCCGGTGCATTTTATACATAGACACCGGCAACTTTAATTATCAAATTCCTTTTGTCTACAAAGTTGGATTGAACAAATGTTCAGTAATTCATTCGGTACAAAACATTTATTTTATCTGTATTCGCAACATAAACCCACCCACCCTCTCCTGTTATTGAAAACAGTGTTTTCGGTTTTTTATGTTTTTATTTTCAGAGCATGGGATTTCATCGGTTTCAGTCGGGTTCTTCTGTCGCGGCTTCAACAGAGTTTACAGCAGTCCACGTTCGGGATCTCCACACAGTGGCGGCAGTTTTTCGAGGTCACAGCAATTACTTATACTAATTGTGTAGTTAATAAGAATTTTGACATTTTCAATGCAAGAGCTTTCAATTAGGTACATTTGTCTTTGTGAACTGCTGTACCCAGGGTTCATAAAGTACATACATATGTTTAATTAACTACACATTTTATCTTCTATATTAGGTACATTTGTCTTTGTGAACTGCTGTACCCAGGGTTCATAAAGTACATGAATATGTTTTATATTTTATTTTGTTGAAGCCGTGGCCAATATATTCCAATAAACATAAACTGTAAACATTGCCTTGTATTGTGCTAAACCCATCTTTAATAATTGAGAATATGTTTTCTTCCAAATCTAAGCTATAAATTAGGTTTAAAACATCTAGTGCATAATTCTAGTTCATGAGATAGTGATGTAAATGTAACAATTAAAGGTATCTGCCCTTTGCTTGGATGGTGAAGGTCACGTCCACATTTGCTTTGTCACGCTGCAATGTACCACTCAAGATACAACTATAAGCAAAGTTTGAAAGGTCTTAGTGCATACAGTTTGTGAAAAATTTACCTAAACGCCAAAGTTGAAGGTAAAAATTATAAGGTTATCTGCCCTTGCTTGGAGGGTCAAGGTCACTTCCACATTTGCTTTGTCACTTTGCGATGTACCACCCAAGATACAACTAAAAGCAAAGTTTGAAAGGTCTAGTGCATACAGTTTGTGAAAAAGTGACTTAAACGCAAAAGTTGAACCTAAACATTAGTAAGTTATCTGCCCTTTGCTTGGAGGTCAAGGTCACTTCCAACGTTGCAATGTACCACCCATGATACAACTATAAGCAAAGTTTGAAAGGTCTAGTGCATACAGTTTGTGAGAAAATTACCTAAACGCAAAACTTGAATGTTGACGCCGCCGCCGTCGCCGGAAAAGCAATACCTATGTCTTTTTTTCTTCGAAAAGGCGAGACAAAAACTGTGTTATCGTCAGTCGTACCAAAAGCTGAATGACAATTTAGCGCCAAACAAAGCTCAACAACACCTAGTGCACTACTGCAACGCCACCTATCGGAGCTTACACGATCAAGGGAAATAAATTTTCGTCTAATTCACCTTCGTTCAAACGACAAAAATGTCATTTCACTTAATATACTCCGCCTCCGATAGACTTACAATAAAACAACAAATCACAAAGTATTTTTTGGTATGAGCCGTTGGGATACAATCGACCGACTGAACTAAAAGAACGGGCTGTAACATAAGGAAATGTTATCATTTTCCAGTATAATGAATACTCTTAAATATATGACTTCAGCATAATCACTCTAGATCTATTTATATAAATCCTTTATTAATTAAAGTCCCAAGGACAGTGAAACTTTTAATCTCTCTGCCACAGAATCCTTAATATAGCCATCTTTAGCCGATTCACTAAGCCATCGACTGTGGCGTTTAAACATTCTGTCAGGAATACCCCTATTAGCAGCAGCCGTAGCTCCGCCTGATCTCAGTGAATGCATGCAAAACTGGCTTATATCTAGAACATAGGGTTTAAAAGCTTCCAAGAATAATGTTCTGAGATTACTACAAGCCAAATGCTTTCCATCTTCTCTTACTGCCAGTTTTGGTTGCAGTCAAATGTGAAAATATATAAACATCTGAATCACTTTGTATTTTGGCCCATGAAAAATAATGTTCAAGATTTAACACTGTGCACAACATCGAATTTGTCCGCGCAATCAGAACCCAAGCTCCTTCGCGATATTTATCAGTTTTGCTACACTCATCAAAACGTCATTTCTACGCAACTTCAACAGTTCTTCACTCCTCATGAATCCGGCATATGCCAATAAACATGCTTGTATTGTTCTCTGATTCTTAACATTGTCTTCTTCGTACAAAATATTATACACTTTTGATAACAATTCAAGTGTGATAGGCTCTATTTCACGAACAGGTTTGGAAAGCTTAAGTTTAGCAGCTTCCAAAACATTCTTAACTTATTTTGAATCCGTGGGCGATTTTAAATCGAACATATCGTGACACCATTTTATACTATAGATTGCATTAATAATCGGACTCAAGGTGTATTTGCCGTTTGAACTAAATACGTCAAATATAGCGATACATGTAACGCCTTGGCAGACATGTTAGTCCATTACTCAAACACCAAGATTTCCAACGCGTAAATCCCCGTTTATAACTCAAGCAAGTATTGTCCGCTCGAGATTCTTTGAGTAATTCCGGTAGCAAGGAGACCTTGTCCGCCAAGGCGCCCGGTAGCTCATCAACTTCAACCTGATAACTCTGAAAAAATAAGTGTGTAAAACTATTTCAATATAAATTATGAATCACATACATCAGTCTACTTGCATTTTTATCTAACCCTATGTACCGAGACCCGCGCATAGTAACCAACAAGCTGGTACCGGCTCGTTGCACTGGATACGCCATTTTAGGTGTAGCACACCCATTGCAACACAGGAAGTGTCGGCCTGGGGTAGTCGCATAATGGCGTCAATAAATAATTCTCATTTCTTTTTGTAAAAAAAGGCATTTTCACTAATTTAAAGTGCTATTTTTGGTTTATATCACATTGTTGATCTATTTGTTACATTTTTCAACATTGTCATGTTAAAATTGTGAGTTTTTAATTTATTTTGCTTATATGGAAATGAGTGTATGAATACAATATTATGGCATCTCAGTGTTTATGTTTTTAAAGGGACCATTCATTCATGAGACAAGTTCTTTCTTAGAAGATACATGACCCCCATTTTTCTGTGGATTTTTTGGCAGCATATGTGTCATTTGTGATGAGACTGTAAGTTATTCATTTTTAATTTGGGCCTAGATATGAATGACAACATGGCATTTAAATTTTAATTCACACACAACTCAATGCAACAATCAATGGGCGTGTTACACCTTAACACACTAAAAATAGTATGCAGATACCGGCATGTAATAAATACGGCTATTTGCTTCTCTCCTATACAGGAGAGCTAATTCTGATTGCACACGTGTACAGTATCGTACAAGTTATTTCCCTTGAGCAATTATCTCAATTTAAAATTGTATGTACATGGATAGCATGTTAAATTTTAGATCTTCGTTTCCGAATATTCCTACCCCATTTTTACATGGTGTGTAAGAATCCTTGTCTGTGGGTAAATACATAACATCTTGCACGAAATATCTGAAACCACCATTTTCGCAACACAGGAGAGGCCAGAAATTTGCAGACCTCCAATCCGGGACAACCAGAATACCCCTGGCTCTACAGTGTTCCATTTTCCTAAGAACTCTAGACACTAAAATAATCGGGGGTATATATAATCCAAAACAATAATGCGTAAACGCATCTACATCTGCCGATTTATAGCACCAAAAATCTTGAATAAAAAACACGGTAATTTGGCATTGTGCTCTGATGCCAAAAAATCGACATCAAGTTTCCCCCATCCAGATTGAATCGAATCTAAAATATTGTTTCCAATCGCCCAATCATCTACTTCAATAACTTTAGACAAACTGTCTGCCATTGCGTTCTGACCTCGCGGAATCCATTCTATTTCTAAGTGAATTGAGAATTCAGAAGTAAAGTTTAAAATCTGCATAGCCAATTTCTATAAATCGGGTTGCATAGACCCCTTTTGACAATACTGCAACCCCCCATATTATCAGTGAACCATTTTACTCTTTGATTTCTAAGAACATGTACTAATGCTCCTAACCCTGAACACGGCACAGAGTTCTCTCCACGTGGAAGATTTACCAGCTTCCTCACCGGACCATGTGCCATGGGACACCCCATTAATGGTCCCGATTTCATACCCAGCAAACGCTGTGCCTGTGCGTCACTATAGACTGTTTTAGAACAGGCCCCTGTTGCATTGAGATGCTTAACATTTAAAGGGAATGCAGCGACACAGCCAAACAAACTCTGTTATTGAGGGTTCTGAAAAACTTGGAAAAAGGTGAAAGAATTATCAGAATCGGATGATAAACAAAAAAGATATGACCATTTAAAACGAAGAAAATCATTGCAAATGAATGATTTTTTTTCCTGGTGATATAAATCATTATTGCCATTAAGTATTACATATTTTTCATACAGTTACCGTCATTTTTTCCCTATAAATCAGTAAATTTTCATATTTATAAATATTCCATATATGGTCATTTAGAACCGTGATGTCATAGCTCTCAAAATGGTCGCTTCCATATCCGTTTCAACAGAAACTTCAAATGATCATATCTTCTTTGTTTATCATCCGATTTTGATAATTCTTTCATCCTTATTCAAGTATTTCAAAACTCTCAATAATAATGATGGTTTGGCTGTGTCGCTACATTCCCTTTAACGATGTCAAAGTATTTTCCCAAAACTTAAGTTGTTCTAAACTGTCTGGCGACAATTTAATATGTAAATTCCACCTCCTGGCCTTTAATATGTCCATACTCATGTAACGAGTCATTATCTGAGAAACTGGACCAATAACAATGCTCACTGAAATTATTTGACCAACAAAACTGGCAACCTTCCTGACGGGACCCCATGACATATATTTAAGCTCGCCAAGAGTATGCACGGCCTTATCTAATCTACGCTGTAAACTCAATGGAATTCAAAAAGGGCTCCAAGCCACTCTAACACCTGTGCCGGTGCCCATATAGACTTGTCAACTTTAGGTATGAGCCCAGAATTAAGCAAATTTGTTTTGATCTCATTAGACAATTTCTGTATACTAGAGAAAGTACCGACAGTGCCAAAACCATCGTCAAGAAACATAATTATTCTTGCCTTCACCTCGCCATTTTTTTGCAATTAAAGGGCGTGTAAACTTCGTATATAAATATGGGGCTACCCCGAGGCCAAAGGGCAATACTAAAAACGTGTAATATGCAACATTGCCTGCCTCATCTACAAAAGAAAACCCCAAATAATCTGTGTCTTTGACATGTATATCCAAAAAATGATAGGCTGAGTGGATATCAAATTTTATCATCCATCCGCCTTGTTCCAAGTACATAATAGCAAGCCTTAATTCTTCATATTTAATGGATTGCTTCCATACATGTCGATTTACAACCCCCAAATCCAAAATCAAACGTTTCTTGCTATTGCTTTGGATAGAAACAGACATTGGGTTTAGTTCTGTGGGCACCTGAATACATTTTTCTGTCAAACCTCGATCTAGTAAATCTTTAATAGCTCCGATAACAAACGGACTCTCTTCTAATGCCGATTTGTTATTTTTTAATATACATTTCTCTGGTAAAGAATAAAATGGTATCTTATAACCATACATGATAGTATCTAATATAAACTGATTTGCAACAATCGATAACAATAATTTCTTTTTGACCTTGTTCATAAACATAGAAATTATCTGTAAATCGATCTTGATCGTACATAGCATTGCTATAGATACAATACTCATCTTGAAAATTCCCTCTTTTGAACTGTTTCATTTATTTACGTTTGTTCAGGTCGCTGTGATCCTCTGGTATATGTCACGTACGTCGCACATGGTTGAGTTCACCGCAAGCGAAGCAGGGTCCAAGCTGGAAAGGGCTTCGCTGGGCAGAAGGGGCTGCGTAGCCACACGAAAAGAGCCATACTTGGTACGCAACAGTTTGGCTGGTGTTTGAAAATTGAATCCACCTGCTCTAGAAGGACCACACCCATACCTCGACCAGCAGTAAAACTGTCCGAATACCCCTAGTTTTTAGATTTTTGTTTCTGCTGACTCTTCCATTTCCGAACAGCACGGGTTTCCGCCCTGTTAATACGGGATTCATCATCCGAGTCGCTGGCAAGCGGGTTGATAGCATATTGTCGGACGGTTTCCCATCCGCCTTCGGATGAGTCCGCAATGCAAACGTGTTTGTTCCGCACCTGGAGTTTGCCGCAAGCTTCGGTGAGCAATTCTCTAGCATAGTTACTGGTACAAATGACCAAAACAGGCGTGTCCGGCGTTTTAAAAAACATTTATAAAAAGTTTTTGCATTGATGTGAATTAGTGTTATATACCATTAGAAAGCTAAGACAATTCCCTTTCATATCAATTTAAAATTTAACACAGATATTTGAGGGGTGCCATAACTAAATATCGAAATAGTTTCATAAAATACGTGTTTTAGCAATGTCCCGCGTAATATGCGGTGCAATTTATTTAATTTATTTACAGAAAAGGCGATTTTAGAAAAGCGCGAAGAGGTGAAAGTCAAATATTTCAACACAAAATGATGACATCAGTTACGTTAACGTACATTCTTTTTTCGTCATCAAATTGTGGTTATCTACGGCAGAAATGCAATTTTAAAAAGTTAGAAAAATGTGTCCCAAACAAAACGTCATTGAATAGTTTCGATATTTAGATGACCAGAACGGGTAGAAATGAAGGTAAAATGTAAGAAAAGATTTACATACTTATAGTGTATATGCTTATAAGTTATTAAATACAATTTTCAGAAAACGTTATTTATCGGATGATAAAATTATTTTGTTATTAAATTATGTTGATGTCCGGTGACGTTTTATTTGTAGAAATTATAGCATGGTGGTGACATTAATACAGGTATCGTAGAGTATTGCATGCATTAAAACATAGTTTAACATAACAGTCCGGTGACTCAAGTGCTTATTTTATTTCGTGAAAATTTTCATTGATGTGAGACAATAAAAAAACGCTTGTTTTAAAGGAAGACGCGTAAAAAGTTGACATGTCCGCCTGTATAAAAATACTTGAATTTAACAATATTGTTCTACTTAACGCGCTATCAAAATTATACTAGTTTGTTTTCGCGGGAAAAAGGTATACGGCAATAAAGTAAAATTATCCTGAAAAGAAACAGTGGAAATAAAAAAACACCAGAATACCACTCAATCAAAAACTATAATCAAATGTCTGTGTCCGATTGCAGAGCTCGGTTTTGCTATTTTCTATCAATTTGATGTAAATTTTAGCTTGTCTGGAAACACTATTGAAGAAATACGTTAAAATATACATACGAGCACGTTGTTACATGCGAGTAATTTTATTTCGCCAGTTCCATGCAGAAAATCGCCATTGTCAAACCATATTTTCTCATTTTTCTATAACAATAACCGTGTCCGGTTAGATAATGAAAATTTCAGTTTGTTAACGTTGCGTAAGTAACGTCACGTAAAATAAACAATGTCAAATCTTCATCATATAATATATATTCTTCAGATAAAGCAACACCTTAAGATTCTTTTTAATAATTATTATATAGAGAAAAAATGTTTTTGTGTGAAATGTTTGAACTGTATTAGCCCTGTCTATATTGATGACAATAACAAATAAACGAATGCGTGAATAAATCCTGTTGCAGCAAACAGCTTTTCAATTTTTGTATTCCGAAAAACAAAAGAAACAACTTGGATAAACGCCCAGTGCATCCTTTTTGTGTCAAATCATTCATACTGAAGGTCAAATCTGTTAGATGGAGGCCCAGTGTATTTTATTTGTTTTGAATGAATATACTTTGGGTTGAACTATAAAGACATCCGCTCACTAAAATTGAACAGTCTGTTAGTTTTAAATGTATACATACCAGCGTAAATCGGATGCATTATTATAAACAGATTTGTTAGTTTTGTCAAAGAATACACGAATCATTTTCTTCTCAGAAATGAGAAAAATATAAATAAATTCTCCCGTGCTACGCACTTGTGATATATTTTTTCTTTCTTCTTAATGAAAAAACAACAACAATCTATATAAATATACAATCTCTCTCTCTCTCTCTCTCTCTCTCTCTCTTCACCGAAGATCAAATCAAACTAAGATGGAGGCCCGGTATCAGTTCTTTCAATAACATAGGCCTTTTGGCAAAAAAATATTGTGTTAAATAGTTGGGCAGATTACCGTTAGACAAAATGAAACAGTATTTGCAGTGAGTAGGTTTTATGAATGAACACACATTGCATAGATTTGTAATTCCGCTACATTTATAAGTTATCGTGCAAAAAACATGAACACTATTGAGAGACAACTTCAACAATGTCTCAATAAACTTCAGACCTGGTCTGATGAAAATAATATCTAATTTTTTTTTGGATAGCGGTCCCTCCCGCTTGTTAAGTAACTCGGATAGAACAAAATGGTATGCAGAACAAAAACAGCGTAAAAGGAAAAAATGAGAGGAAGAAGAATGTCAAACATACTAGAGACAGAAAAACAAAGGCTGTTGTTGAAAATGAAACGGAAACTGAGACGTCGATCTCCTTAACACTGGCGATATAATTGCGGTTTTAGCGGACGACCCAGACGTAGACTGGCTACTTCCTCTGCGAAGATATTAAACGAACACATAACTGGTGATTTTAGAACAACATACAACGCGGGAACTTATAACTCATCTAAGGATGCTATTATGACCGTATCAATGGCTCGCTGCCGAAATACAAACTAATGAAAAGACATCGGGCATGTGTACCTGCCCATTCAGTACTCTATATGTGTACGCAGTTATTACGGGCTAATACGGTAGATGTATCATACAATTCTGGACACGTTGAACGATGATGAGTCGTAGAATACTAGTAACAAAATAGTACATCAAAATTAGAACTAACGTACTTGGTATGGGTATTGCATTACTTTGTAAGCACGTGTCATCGTACACACATTTATTGGCGGCGCCCTTGAGCGCGCATGCTATATTTGTATTGTTTATGGAGGAACACGTGACATATGGAGGAGCACGTGATTAAAAATGTTGGGAGTAAAAGACTGGCTTGTTGTACTGACATTGCTGTACTGAAAATGGCGCTATGTCATTATATATATATACTGCACTGCACACTATTAGCGATTGTATATTTCCTTAAATCCTTTTGTTATTTATCAACTTAAGGTTCCTCTAAACCCCCTAAATGAAAAAGAAAGTAAATTTAGTTTTATATGTGATTTTGTTGGAGTTTGTGCATGTTTTGCATATCGTTTAAGCGTCTTCGAACCAAGATTTTGAAAATAATAATGTTTCTGCACATTTTTTTTTATTATTATTAATATTTTGTAAAAATGTAACCGTAATTTGGGCATCATACGACGGAATCTAAAGTTCTTTTTATTTTACGGCTTTGGACAAAATAATTATGAAGAAGTCAACTTCAATGTCTACCTCAGGCAGTGCCATTTGATTTTTGTCAAAATTTAATGTCACAATACCCATAATTTATAAAACTAAAACACCTACATTTTCAAATATATTTACAATTTGAGCCTATTTTTATACCTTTTTTTATATCTTCACGTGCATGATTGCACGGGCGATCGCATAAGCAACCAACTTCAGCTAGGTGAAACAATCATATAGAGCTACCTTGCTTTGACAAATGCTGTATAGAAATCGTCCATATCCAGAAGAAAATTGCAATATTATCATATTTTTCGCGATTTCGGAAGTGCCAAACAACATACGAATAACATACACCGGAAATTATAACCGAAAAAGTAGGTCCCACGTTGCAGGTGTACGTTGTAAATGTGAAAATATTAAAGGATGTAGTAACTGTGTAATATTTATTGAAAATTAGGATGCGTATGATCTTAAATAAACACGGAAATAGAAAACTTTATTAAAATGGAGAAAAACTCCCCATCTTATTCGATGAGTTTGAGAAGACTATTTCTGGCGTAAGAATACAATTTCGTCAAAACAGACAATCTCTACCCAGAGTTGTCGTTCCTTGCATACACATACATCTCTGTCAACGTCTCCCCAAATACCAAGAATCTTGGCAAACGATGAAAAACGATGGAAATAAAAAAATTCTCGATGACACTAATATTTTTCTGAATCAACTTCATATGAAATGCTTATATTACAAAGAAAACAATTTTCGACTTGAATGTTTTAAATATACAGTAAATTATGCTTAGGATTATATTGCAGTAGAATAAAGGTTTGTAGTACTTTGGCATATCACTCCGCCGTCAAAACTTTAAAACTCGTCCCCATAGCGTAACAGTACAGCGATTTGCTTACCAGCACTTTCCAATATCACATAGATCTTAACAACATACTTAAATTAAAGTACTAACCTATACTATATATCAAAATGTAGATAATAAGTCGTGTTTCTTTCGATTGTTTATATGTCAATCAACGGCCGATAGTTGGTGGTCAATCGGTAAACTCGCTCATTTCCGTAGATCATCGGAAATAATGGTCGTGGGTATTTCCAATGATACACGTCGATTTGATGGGTTTGGGTGATTTGCCCCGGCAAAGTACCGTGTAAACCGTAACAAAATATTGACCCCGAAAACAATTGATTTTAAACATATTTGTATTATTTATTAAATGCTATACTCTTTTGAAATAAGTCTTATCATTTTATAGTCAGTTTAAGTTAAAATAGTCAAATATAAAAATATTTTGTAATTAACTGCGTATTGTTTTGTTTGCATAACAAACGGAGTAGCCAATCGTAAACGAGCGCCAATCCCGTCATTCCTCGGGATGAAGGAGCACCATGATGGTTCAATGGGCGCCGCCATTGTTTATTCCATGAAAAGTAGTATCCAAGATGGTGTCTATTTTCGAGATTATTTTTGAAAAAAATGATTGAGGCAGTTCCGATTGAATTGGTGGCGTCACGGTGTTGAAGTTCTGTTGCTTTTTTATATTTTAGCTATGGTCATGTGACAAATTATCATGTGATCGCAGACTACTTTCTCAGACGTTGACAGAGGTGAATGTAATGGACTCTGGGAGAGATTGCAAAACAGAGTGAAGCCAGAAAATTATTGTAAACAAACGTCGGCGAACCTATAAATAAAGCGACATCTCATGTCCGATCAAAGAACAGTATTGACGGTATGGTTAAATGTAACAAGGATGATATATTGCATGTTCATCTTTTTACTAGAAACTTCACTTAAACGCGTGTATTTGGTTAATATGCATCACCACTGTTTTGGGCAAAAAATGGCGACATGCAGTTCAACACGAGGTCACTTTCGAGGTCAAAATACGTAACGTTATATTAGTTGGCATGGGATTTTCGGCTTGGCAGTCTTCAGTATATCAAAACAGAATTATTTTCATTATGAATTTTCATTTATTTCTCATTTTTAAGTAACTTGAGATTCCGTCGTATGATGCCCAAATTACGGTTACATTAAAAAAAAAATGTGCAAAACCATTATTATTTTCAAAATCTTGCTTCGAAGACGCTTAAAATGATATGCAAAACATGCACAAACTCCAACACAATCACATATAAAACTAAATTTACTTTTTTTCATTTTGGGCAGTTGAGAGGAACCTTAAATCCAACTTTTTCCACTGAACAGTGGCATGTTCAACACAAACAGATACCACGTGATGCTTCAGGTGCCCGGTCTCTATAGATTGTTACCTATTGGACCGGGTACCAATCCAAGGGAGATCAAAAAAACAACCTGTGGAGCGCCTCCGAATTCCGATGTATAGACGGTCACGTGGTTTTGTTTGCCGAGTACATAGGGGGCACTCCACAGTTTGATGTATATTTCTCAATCATCAAACCCATGACAAGCCCTTAGCCTGAATCCTTGAGCAAAACTAAATCACATCATCATTGTGTCATACATTTCTTAGAAGACAATAGAATTACCCATGTTTTCATACCAAAAAAAGTATCAAAAAGCATTTTCTGTACAACTTTAGTCTCATTTCTTTAAGATTACCCCACCCCTCAAACCATGCTAAAAAGGCAATTTTAGCAATATTTCAGATGTCAATAAATAAAAATAAAAAGTTTTCCTACGCATAACAGGGTCATGTCTGCACTCATAATGCTCTTGCATATCAGGAAATGCTAAATTTTACATACCTAGTCCGGCGTTTTAAAAAGTTATTCCATGCTGATCTCCCAGTGATTGAAAATCAGCCATTTTACCTAATTTTAGGAAGTTTTTGATTGGTTCACATTTTTCTATTTATAGCCTCCAAAAAACCCAAAGAATGCATATTCCAATACACCAAAATAAACTTAGAAGTACTCAAAACTGAAAAAAATATCAAACATGTGCTTCATAATTATTATAAATACCATCCATGTACCTAAAAGATGCTTAGTTGATTTCGTTCTGATTTACAGTGCCCACATAGCCATTGACTAATTTATGTCCCGCGGTTTTGATCACATGATAAGATGTTACCAGTGGTTCTCAAGTTACTATTGCTTATTGTTGCCACATAACTCTTATACTTTTTAAATTATTTCTACATTGTTGTTATATAATAAAAAAAAATGGCAAATAAATACACGTTTGTTTCCTCCTTTTGAAAACATTCTGCGCCGCCCTGATGCTTTGCATCAGTTTCTTCTTGTTTTCTGATGCGAACTGTAAACATATGATAACCGTAACATTATTATTTTCAAAATCTTGGTTCTGACCACATAACTCCAACAGAATCTCCTTCAAATTATTGTTTATGTCAAAATTTTGACTGCTTGGCAAATTTTCACCGCCCGCGCATGTGAGTATACATAATTTTGGACGAATAAAAACCGTGTTATCGTCAGTCGTACCCAAAGCTGAATGACAATTTAGCGCCAAACAAATCTCAACAACACCTCGTGCACTACTGCAACGCCACCTATCGGAGCTTACACGATCAAGGGAAATCAATTTTCGTCTAATTCACCTTCGATCAAACGAAAAAATGTTACTGGTCTTTCGGGATTGCACCTTAGATTACCTCTCATGAATGACCAACTACTTTTTCCTCATTTGTGTTTGTTACAAAAGATCAACTCCTTTTTAGCTCGACTGGCCAAATCACTAGCACCTTCGTTTTTCATCCGATCTTTACCAAACTTTACCAGATTATTAATATCAATGAAAGCTCGGAGGAGTTCGAAAACCAGCGAGATCGGAACAGTAACACTGGATATTACCCTTGAATTAACGAAAATTGCGAGATTTTGTCTCGTCAACACACTAGTCTCCATTTTTGCATCCTACCTTTACCAAACTTTGCCAGATTGTTGATATCGATGAAAGCTCGGTCAAGGTCGAAAACCAGCCAGATCGGACTAGAAACACCGTAGTTCAGTTATTGAAAAAGTTACTTTTTTATGTCAATACTCTAGCACCTTCATTTTTCATCCGATCTTTACCAAACTTCACCAGATTGTAAATAATAACGAAAGCTCGGAAGAGTTCGAAAACCAGCCAGATCGGACTAGTAACACCGGAGTTGCGGTCCTTGATTTTGTTAAAAATGCTGTTTTTTGTATGTTTTGCATTTTTAAGACAGTGGGGTCTTCATTTGGCCGGATTTCAACGAAACTTTGCAGGCCTGATCAGTACCAAGCCTAGTTGTACATATCGTCCCCGTGTTCCATTTCAGTGATTCTGGCAGAGTTATGGCCCTTTAACGGCTTTAATACACACACTTTGTCTGGACTAGTTCTCCTGATTTCAACGAAACCTTTTAGGAATTATCAGTACCAAGCCTAGTTGTGAATATGGTCGCCGTGTTCCGGCTGAATGACTTTTGGCAGAGTTATGACCCTTTAAAGGTTTTATTACACAAACTTTGTCCAGACTAGTTCTCGTGAACCTCTGGTCAGATGTCAACGAAACTTTGCAGGGACGATCAGTATCAAGCCTAGTTGTGTCTATCATCGCCGTTTCCAGTTGAATTATTGTTGGTGGAGTTATGGCCCTTTAATGGGCTTTATCCAGACTAGTCTCTTCTGAACTCCAGGCCGGATTTCAACGAACTGAATGAACACATGAAAGGTTATATGGTGCCTAACAGGCATGAACATGCCAGGCTCATCCTCCATGTACATCGAGATAAAATATGGAGAATGGGCCTAGGACCTTCTCACCCTGAACTGCAGTTGCTGCAAATTCTATTGTAGATACTCCATTTACATTGGAGCCACGTTTATTGTTTTTCCGCCACTGCTTAGTGATGTGAGCGAGATGGCACCTGAAACAATGCAGGGGTCATGATGAAGACCTTTAATGAGCATGAACAAAAAATGACAAAATGAATATGAATGTGGGGTGGGGGAGGGGTGGTCCTACCCCTCTGCATGTGACGGTGTGTTTGCAGTGGTTGTATTCTACCCCGGCAACCACCCGGGGGAGGGGGTGATTTCAACGAATCTTGGTAGTTATGATGACTGCCAAGCCTAGTTGTGCATGTCATCTCCGTGTTACGGTTAAATATTATGACAACCCTTGATAGCAAGTAAAGCATCCACATGCCCTCTTGGGCCTCTTGTTAGTATTTATTGAACACTGTTTCTCTGGATAGCAAGTCCAACATCCACTTGGCCACAACAGCCTCTTATACAGTAAAGTACTAAGGCTGGTTAGTTGATACATTTAATAGAAAATATACATATATACAAATAAGAATTTCTCATTAATAAAAAAAAGTTGAAGGCAACAATCTCATGAACCTTAGTTACCACAGTGTAGATAAAAACAATTATAAAACATGGCGAAATGTGACAAGTATACTGACATGTTCAATACATAATAAACACAACCTCTGTAATATAAAGTACATGCTTTTATTTAAAAAAAATATTTATGAATATTGCTACAAAATGTTCACACAGCTACTTCAACATTTAACCTGGAATTGTATTCTCAAGATATGTTTATTGTCTACATCAAGTCAACTTGAGGCAAATACATTTCAAAAATGTTTAAAAAATGGAATGTACTAAGTAAAAAATAAGATGAAGTAAATATAATTATCCTGTGTCTTTATACACTATTTACAGGTAATAATTTGTTATTTAACATTTCAACATACATTTTAAATGTAAAATGTTACAATTAATTGCATAAAATACGATATGTGTCATACAGACAACATCACAACAACAATTTATATTGCTAATCAATGAATAAACATTGAGCAAGGAATGTATGATAGGGCTATTATGTTATGTATATTAGGCCACAAAAAATTAATTACCTGGTTCTCAGGCCACTTTTTCTGAGAAGAGATGCGGGCGGGCGCATTTTTTTTTACAATTTTACAGTGGTCAACAGACACGCGGGCCATTTTTTTTTTATCCAAACTTTTAATTCCAATACATGTATTGATGCAAAATATCTCGAAATACATGTGCAATAACCAGTTGGATCAGCTCATCTCTATTGTCGATCATTACCTTACCATTTCTTCCCGACTTATGCTTCTTTCAATCAATAAGTCTGTATATTTGTATTTATTGCATGTTGTTGTGAGACTTTGTCGATTAGACGCTTGAATAAATCGCCTGTTCTGTAGCACCTACTAGTTCCAAGCGTCTCAAGCGTCTGACTCTCCTAGATTGGTACCCGTACGACTGCAACACTCACAAGCTAGCGAGCAGAGCGGCAGATAGTCGGCCGCGCACCAGTCTACCGACAAGGGGATTCCCCTGAGGTAGTTACATGTAAAAACCGGAACAAACTTTTATGCGGAACTTTTTTTTCGAAATTTCGTTAGCGCATTTCCAATTTTTATTTTATTACTTTCGAGATAAAATCGGCAATGCGGCACCAAAAAAAGTCATGTGGGCGGGCCTGAGAACCAGGTAATTAATTTTTTATGGCCTTAGTTCATCAAAATCATTGATATTTTTGGAAGACATTTCCAATGTCTTTTATGTTATTATTATTAAGTAAATAACTTATTTACAAAAGGTTACTCAACATAAAACGTTTATTATATTGAAGATGAGCACTTTAGAATGTAAACAAAATTTTATACAAGAACAGTACTTCTATTAAAGGCACACACGGCAATCTTGATCTTTTACTTGATTTTACTTGATCTTTTAGAAACTCGAGGCACCCCATTAGTTTTTCTACATTGCACCAATAATATATTTAAATCTATGGTGGAATAAGAACAGAAAATGAAAACTGAAGATGTTATTTAATAATAGGCCAGCAGGTTTAAAGTCAAAATGATACTGGAGTAATAAATCGAGATGCTTATTTTAATGCTTGATAAACACATCAAGATTGCCATGTGTCCCTTTAATTCTAAACATTCCAATACTGCGCAAGGCCCGTATGATGCCAATCAAACTTGGAAGTTTCTTTTCAATTCTATAAAGACAAAAATATAGACAATTCTATATAGACGGCATTTCTATATAGACGACAATTCTATATGGATGACAATTCTGTTTTATATTAGGCCCCAAAGGCTAAACTTTTAGACAGGATATAATTGAATTGAATTGGGTTTTTAAGGCGCACCAACACATGAAAGGTTATATGGTGCCTAACAGCAATGAACATGCCAGGTTCATCCTCCGTTTACGTCATGATAAAATATGGAGAATGGGCCTAGAACCTTCTTACCTGCAGAACTGCAGAGTTGCTGCAAATTCTATAGCAGACACTCAAAAAAGATATAAAAACAAGAGGGCCAAGATGGCCCTATATCGATCACCTGAGTAATTGTCCATTATCGAACTTCTTCGAAATCTTATGATCATATACAATCTGTGCAAGTTTGGTAAAGATTGTCCAAGAAATGTGGCCTCTGTTGTTTACCAACATTGATATAAAGACACTGACAAAGTTTGGTAAAGATCAAAGACAAAATGAAGGTGTAACCTCTGGGGCATAGCCAAATGTGACCCAAGGGCTACATGTAATATAGGAGAGCTGTGTGCCTTGTGGTTTCAGAGAGAAGATTTTTTAAGTTTTTCCCTATACAAGTCTATGTAAAACATATGACCCCTGGGGCAGAGCCAAATGTGACCCCGGGTCACCATTTTAATAAACCTGGTAAAGGACTATAATCTTATAGTAAATGCCAAATATTAAACCTCTGGCTCTTGTAGTTTCAGAGAAGAAGATTGTTTTCAGTTTTTCCCTATACAAGCCTATGTAAAACTGTGACCCCGGGGTGGGGTCAAATTTGACTCCTGGGTCACCATTTGAACAAACTTGGTAGAGGACCATAAGCTTATAGCAAATGCAAAATATTAAACCTCTGGCTCTTGCAGTTTCAGAGAAGATTTTTTTTTTAGTTTTTCCCTATACATGTCTATGCAAAACATGTGATCCTTGGGGCGGGGTCAAATGTGACCCGAGGGTCACCATTTGAACAAACTTGCTCAAGGACCATATACTTATAGTAAATGCAAAACATTAAACCTCTGGCTCTTGTAGTTTCCGAGAAGAAGATTTTTAATTTTGTTTTCCTATATAAGTCTATGTAAAACTGTGACTCCTCGGGGCGGGGACAAATTTGACCCAAGGGTCACCATTTGAACAACCATAAGCTGATGCTACATGTAATACATGAGAGCTCTGTGCCTTGTGGTTTCAGAGAAGAGAAGAAGTTTTTTCCTATATGTCTATATAAAAAACATGCAAAATCTCAATATACAAACTTTGGATCCCCGGGGCACGGCCATTTTTGACTTAATTTGAACAAACTTGATATTCTACGCATTGGCGATCATTTTAAAAGAAAAACTGTTGAAGTCTGTCCTGCGGTTCTGGAGAAGAAGATTTCTTAAGGTTTCGACCATATATGGCAATGGCGGCCATCTTGGATGTCGCGCTGAGCTAATTTTAACAAATCTAAAAAGCATTCATCTAAGGATCATCCATGTGAAGTTTAGTCAAAATTAGCCAAGCGGTTTCTGAGGAGAAGTCGTTTGAAGAAAAGTTAACGACGACGACGACGGACGGACGACGGACACAGAGTGATCCCAATAGATCACCTTGAGCCTTCGGCTCAGGTGATCTAAAAACACTATGAAATTACTAATTTAAAACATGAAAGAAAGATATAGCTGGAACATTAATTGACAGTTTCATTAACAAAGAGAAATAATAAACTGCATCAAGTATTATCAGGCCATAGAGGAATCCGAAACTTATAAATGTCAGCTATTTCAAACCTGGTGGTAAAAAAATTAATGTGGCAAGCGTCATGTGTAGATATCGTCATGTGTAGATATCATGTGTAGATATCGCCACAATGCGTTTTTTCACCACCAAGTTTAAAATAGCTTACCCTGGTGCATAACCATAGTTAGGAAATATCTGCTTTGTCTTTTATTTTTGTATGTTCAGTTTCTTTTGGAGGTTTAAGACTCATTTAGTTTATTTTTTATAACAATTCTAAAAACATTATCAAACCTGATGTACATGTAATCCCTAAAAAGAATTAATGTGTGTATTGCATACGTGTATTTACAAGATACATTTTTGGGGGTTATTTTGTGTAGATGGTGCAAGTTATATAAACTTTAATAATAAAAGAGTAACATGATGTAAGAAAACAACCCCACAATAACTGCATTATCCCAGAGAAGTAAGATTACAATTGAAATGTTACCTTAAGCCCAAGATCTAGAGGTGGGTGTAGTGACAACATATTAATTAAACAGTACAAGG